>PVJH01022683.1:0-36224 GCA_004026705.1 Nesogale talazaci
CCAAGTCAACTTTGACACACAGCTTCTGAAGGCTGATGGTTGCGAAATCGTCATTAACTTGGAGTGGTGGGTCACTATTTAATGAGGACAGCCCTTCCAGGGTTAAAAAGGCCTTTGTCAAACAGGAACTTAGACCGTTTGAATCAACACACTCAACTGAGACTGGTTTGAATCTCCACCCTAAAGACGCCAGCCTTCAGCCCAGTCACTTCCCTTCATCTGTAAGTGTCCTCTCCAGTACTTTCCTTCATCGATAAACTTCAATTCTGCATCTTCCCGTAAATTGTGTCCAACAAGTGGTACCTCACTTATCTACGTGTCAAGTCTGGCTTCGAGGCTCGGGTCACCTCTCCGAGTCTCGGTTTCTTCTGCTGCTAAATGGGCTGGCCAGAACAAGTAGGGGCGCACCACTTAGCAGGCCCAACTGCAAAGGGTCGCGCCTCGGGGAGGCAGTCCCCAAACCAGCCCCGTTTCCCACCCTAAACGGGCTCAGCAGGCATTTGCAGGCAGATGGCCCACGATTTCCAGCGCAGGTTAAAGCAAGTTTCCCCGCATTCCTTGCCAATGGTCCCACTCTTTCATTTGACCCAAGAATAAGCGATTCAAAAATAGAGGCTATTATTGCTGCACTCTTTCGAGTTTACAAGGAGACTAGGAGGAAAGTATTGCCGTATTGACTCGTACTGAATAAACAACCTATCCAAAAGCGTACGGCTACTAAGTGGTAAACTGGTGGTAGTCTTGCCAAATCCGTCTAAAAATACAAAAGGAAAGTCGAACGTGAGCAAGCACAAAGGTGTTTTATACTCGTTTGACCGGTCTCCTCAAAAAAAGGCACCTGGTTCTCAAGGTGAACGTGCTCGCCCCGAACGTCAGAGCTCGCGGATTGGCGGAGAGCCCTCGGGCGCCGCGGGCTAGGCGAGCTGTGATAGGCTGCGAACGCGGGGGGCGGGACCACCGGTGCCGCCCCGGGACTCACCCGCTTGTGCTGCGCGTCGATGCGGCGCTGGCCCCCGCCCAGGAGCGCGGCGCGGCGTTTGTCCTCGATGCGCTCGGCCACGGAGACCGGCTGACTACAGAAACTGCGGGCCGCGGCGCCCAGCGCTGCGTGGCTCCCGAGACCGCTCACTAGGCCGCACAGCCTTGTCCCAGCCGCCGCCACTCTCATTGCCGCCGCCATTTTTGCTCTCGGTTTGCACCCACACAGCGCTCAGGAGCGCGCATGTGCGTCCAACGGGGCTGCCGGGCGAGCGCACATGCGCAGTGGCCGCGGGCCGCTGGGGCGGCGCTGGCGCCGGATGGCAGTGGGCGTGGGGAGAGCACGAGTGAGACTGGAAGCTGCCACCTTTACAGGAGCGTGTGTCTGACCCTTACAGCTTTTTACCCTCAGAGCAGTCGTTAGCCTTAGTTCTTAGTCTTCTCTGGTTACCTGCTTGCCTGGTTTTGTCATCCCCCTTCCCCAAAATGAGTACCTTAACTGGTATTTAACATGACAAGCCCACTGTTGTTTGAAGCCTTGACCACACAAGGAGTCCAGGTGGTATCGTGGGTTATGTGTTGGGCTGTAACTTAGCCACAAGCCACCGGTTCGAAACCACTAGCATGCTCCTCGGGAGAAAGATGAGGCTTTCTAGTCCCTGAAGAGTGAGGCTCAGAAACCCACAGGGCAGTTCTACCCTGCCCCATGGAGTCGCTTTGAGTCCAAACTGATGGGATGGCAGTGAATTTGAGTTGTGTTTACCTCTCCCAGTATTCAAATTGTCCTGATTTTACAGATGTGGCAAATGAAGCTCTGGGTAGAGTGAAAATCCCAGGACTAAAGATATGGTGAATTCCCGCACGACGTGCTGAGTGGTGCGTACTGAGCACAGAATGCTCCCCTTCTTGGTTCGGAGCCAGCACTCTTCAGTATCAGGCAGCGATTTGAAAAGGCAACTTTTGTGCTCCACCCCAAATCTACAGAATCATCAACTCCGGGGTTGATGCTCCCCATTCTGTGTCACCAATCTTCTAGGTGATTCTGAGACTTGCTGCAGGTTTGAAAACCACTGTTGAAGTATTTGTTCAAAGCTGCACTTTGGGGGGCTTGCTCACGTGTCCTCAGCTAGCAGAAGCTAGCAGACGGTTTTTGAAAGAGAACAAGGAATAGACTTCTCTTAGCCACAGAAAACTGGGGCAGTTGATCATTAAATGGCTAAGAGGCAGAACCTTCCCAAAGTACAAACTCTGGTCTGGGGTTTTACTAGAGTACATTCAATTCAGCAAGCATTATCGAGTGACTCCTTTCTGCCAAGAACTGAACATTTGTACTGATTACATGTCCTAAAGTGGGAATTGTTAGTCCAAATTTTCAGAGGAAACGAGTGTCCAAAGCCTGAAGTCTTATGACCACATGACGTTCACCTGTATTGTCCAACTGCATAGTGAGTGCTCTCAGCCCTTCATTTGGGTCCCAGCTTTAAGGACCTTGCCAAGGTAGGGAGGTGAATGGACAAAGGGAATTCACCTTTGTCTTGGGAAATCAAAATGAGGCCCAGACAGAATGTGTCAAGGGGAGTTTCTCTGAGAATGCTACTGCATGCTAGGGACAAGGTGGTATGTGCATAAAACCCACTGTGTTCATATTGTCCACACTTCATTGTGTCTCCAGCTTTGAGTCGAGTGGCAGGAAATAGGAGTTTGGGACAATAATATAGTTAAATGTGGGGTGGGGTGGGGTGGGGTGGGGTGGGGGGTTGCCATGTTCAGAAATTGGGATTTGATCTGGGCTGGGAGCAGTGAGACTTCCTTTTCCTAAAAAGGGCCTTGAAGGCTCCTCTCTTGTGACGCATCTCTCCTGTGTTATGGTTGTTCAGCTCTCCCCACCCAGCTAGACTAAACAACCGGAGGTCAATATTAATCCTGAATCAAACAGTCTGTTTCACCAGGAAAAGAACCAGTTGGCAGTCAGCTGCTAACTGAAATCCCGCTGTTTGAACCCACGAGCACTCCCTAAGAGAAAGATGGGGCAGTCCATTTCTATAAAGATTCACAGCTTTGGGAACCCGCTGGAGTGTTCTACAGTGCCCCAAACCTTACTAAGTGTCACAGTCAACTCCATGGCGTGGGGTTTGGATTCATTAGAAATCATTCCTAGTACTCACGAAAGGAGGAGAGCTATCTATTTCAGAGTGTCTGTTTATTTTCTTTCACTGAGAATGGGGATAGTTCAGGACAACGAACTGTCAGCACTTCCTGGCCATCCTAGACTGGCTGGTGACCACTTTTAGCAGGCATAAGTGTGTTGCGACATGGGGGAAGGAGGAAATGGAAGAAGTCACTTGGCAGAGCTAAGGTCCTCTCGGAAACAGATCTCAAGAGATTAAACATGCAAGGAGTTATTAGGAGAAGAAAACTTTTAAGACAAAATGGGAGGGAGCTCGGAGAGTCTATAATTGGGACATTAGTCAAATCACAATTGACGTATGATCCCAAAGAAGGAAAGGAACAGAAGGAAGGTAAGAGTTTCTTAGACTATATGCTATGGGATTTTGAAGAAAGTTCAGCAAAACTGCTAAGAAGTTCTAGAGTTAAATTATTCCTGCCCTGTCAACTAGGACTGTCCTGTGAAAGTTACAGCCTCAGCACAAATTCAGCAGTTCGTTTTGAAAGAGCAGCTTGAGTTCACAGTCAATTACCCTGAGTGCAGTCCAGGTGATTTCTCTTTGGGGCTGCCCCCAGTAAGGGTGTGAGAGAACAGAAATTTTGGAGAGCAGCTACCATCTTTGTGGGGAAAGATTTGGGGTTTTTTGTTTGTTCCTTCATTTTTTTTAATGTTTGTTGTGCATTAGAAATGCACCGCCCTCATCGATGGCCAGACCACCCTGGACGTGCCCGATCTCGTCTGATCTCAGAAGCTCAGAAGGGTCAGACCTGGTTAATACTTGGATGGGAGAAATGCACTGGCTTCTTTGATGTGTTTTTTTTTCCTTTTTGTTTCTTTTAAGTTAACTGCTTAAATCGCATTTTTGTTGCTAGATTGTCTGTTTGCATTCTAAGATTGGATCAAAAGATCCTGGCTTAGATTCCAGTTCAGATTATTAAAGAACCTGGGAACTGTGGTTCCCTGGGCCACATAGATTCCCAAAATAATCTTGAAAGATCTTAATAGTTTCTGACTCCTGAGCTTCATAGCAAAGGAGCAGAACTGGCCTGCCCTGGTCCAGAACCACTTCAAAAACATTCTTTCTTTTAAAATCATTTTATTGGGAACTCATGCAGCTCTTATCACAATACAGCTCATTGTGCCATGCACATTTATACATTTGTACATTTGTAGCCATCATTTTCAAAATATTCTCCTTCTACTTGAGCTTTTGGTATCAGCTCCTCATGTTTTCCCTCCCTCCACCATCTTCTCTCCCTCATGAACCCTTGATAATTTATAAACTGTTATTATTTTTTCAGGTCTTACACTGTCCACTTTTCTGTTGTCCCTCCCCCAGGGAGGGGGTTATATGCAGATCATTGTGATCAGTTCCCCCTTTCCCCCCACCTTACCCTCACCCTCATACTATCACTGCTCTCATTGTTGGGCCTGAGGGGTTTATCTGTCTTAGATTCCCTGTGTTTCCAGCTCTTATCTGTACCAGTGTACATTCTCTGGTCTAGCTGGATATTTAGGTTAGAATTGGGGTCATGATAGTGGGGTTCTAGCATTAAAGAACTAAAGGAAAGTTGTATGTTTTACCAGTGCTATACAGCACCTTGAGCGGCTCATCTTTTCCATGTGACCCTTCTATAAGGGGCTGTTCATTGTTGACAGATGGACTTTGGGTCTCCTCTTGTTCGTTCCACTCATTCACATCAATACGATTTTTCGGTCAGGGTCTTTGATGCCTGATACCTGATCCCATTGACACCTCATGATCACACAAGCTGGTGATGTGCTTCTCCCATGTGGACTTTGTTGCTTCGCAACTAATTGAGAACTTCTTCCTAGTCCTTCCCTCTATTTCGTTTTACTCTCCTTTTGCCCCACTATCATGCTCAACCTTCTTTCGGGTTTCAGTAATTCCTCTTGGCTCCATTGCCCTTGATCAAGCCCTACCAGGCATCCTACACCCTCCTCACCATCAATTTTAGAGAACTTGTTCCCTTGTCCCTGGATTTGTTAACACCCACTTCCTTTCCCCCACCTCCTCTCTCCCATGTCCCCCCTGCAACCATCTCTCTCAGTCCATTGTTTTTCCTCAGCATTGTTTATCCCACCTATGTTATCTAGATAGACATGCAGAGACAATAATAAGCCCCAAAACAGAGCAGTGCAAACCAAAATAGTAAAAGAAACCCAAACAGCAACAACAAAAAGAAAAGCCTATAAATAGTTCCAGGTGTTTGTTGACCTTTAGACATGTTTTTTAGTAGTGCCTGATGGGGTGCCACACCCTGGCCCCAAAGTCAATTTTTGGTATTCCCAAGTTACAGTATTGCTTTGCTCCCCTTGCTGTCCTGTTGCACACCCTTAATATTTCACCTCTGTATGGTGGGGTCAGATCGGGCACAACTCCTGCACTGTGTCTCCAGTGTCGTGTCCCTCATTGTGATATGGGTGAGTAAAGGACATCGTGTCTCATGTTGGGACCAACTCTGTGGTTCTCTCTATGCATTGCGTGCTCTGAGCAGGACTATTGTTCTCAGGGCTTGTTCCACTCGCTCTTCCATCCCCTTCCTTTGCTCCTGTGTGCTCTGATCAGCCGCGGCCCTCTCCCTGTGCTGTAGCTTCAGTGCAATCTTCTGTAGTGCATTCTTCTGGGAAGGGGATGGTGTCCACATTGGGATCAGAGCCAGCCCTTGAAAGCCATTCTTTCACTCATGCTGAGCTGCGGAAATTGTTGCCATCTATAGGTACCACCCAGAGCATTCTGTTTACTTCTATGGCATATCCTCTATTATAGATTGCTTTGTCTACTCTAAAAAGGTGTCATAAATTCTAACCTCTTATGGGATCAGGGTTAGGCTCATTGAACAGTAATAACAAGACTAAATGAGTCATAGGATTATATCAAAAGAATCATACATGATAAAGTATACCTCAATGTAAAGAAAACAAAAATTCTCACAACTACTTAAAAATCAACATTCTGATAGAGAAAAAATAGAAGTTGTCAAAAATTTTATTTTACATAGATCCACAATCGAGGAGCCCTTGTGGTGCTGCCAGGTAAACACTAAGCTGCTAAACACAAGATCAGTGGTTCAAAACCACACTTGCCCCGGAGGAGAAAGATGAGGTGGATCTGCTCCTATAAAAATGTACAGTCTTGGAAGAAGCACACCAGCCTGTGTGACCACAATCAATGGGATAAAGTATCAGGCATCAAAGAACTAAAAATTATATCATCATAAATGAGGGAAATACAGATTGGAGACCCAAAGTCCATCAATAGGTGAAACAGCAGCCCCTTCCAGAGGGGTCGCAGGGAGAAGAGCCAGTCAAGTACAGTGCAGCTACAATGAAACATACAACTTTCCTCTAGTTCTCTTTCCCCCCACCCCACAGCCCCCCCCTCCCCTAGTGCTCAACTGCTTCCTCCCACCCAATATCATGATCCCCATTCTACCTTACAAATCCAGCTAAACCAGGGGATGTACCCTGGAGCCAAAAACATGGGAAATTCAGGACAGATGATCCCTTCAGGACCAGTGGTGACAGTGGCGATACCAGGAGAGTGGAGGGAAGGTGGAGTAGAAAAGGGGAACCAGTTGAAGGGATCTACATGTAACCTCCTCTCGGGGACATGGACAGTGGGTGAAAGGACACATCGGACAGTGTGCAGTACGACAAAATAATGATAATTTGTAAATTATTAAGGGTTCATGGGGGATGGAGTGTGGGGAGGGAGGGGAAATACGGGGAGCTGATACCAGAGGCCTAAGTAGAAGGAGAATGTTTTGAGAATGATGATGGCAACAAATGTGGAAGTGTGGTGTGCATATAATTGATGTATGTATTGATTGTGATAAGAACTGCGTGTGCCAATAAAATGATTTTTTTTTTAAGTTTATGGCCTTGGAGATGGTAAGGTAACTACGAGTCAGAATTGGCTGGATGGCACCTGGTTTGGAGGTTGGGAATAGAATCCAACAATATATTGCATTAAGCAAATCTGCTGCACAAGACCCATTTAAAATATTAACGAGCAAAGATGTCACCTTGAAGTCTAAAATGCCCCTCATCTAAACCATGGATTTACAATCTCTTCATATGTCTGACAAAGCTGGACACTGAATAAGAAAAATTACAGAAGAATTGACGCATCTAATTGTGTTGGTTAAGAATACTTACTCAACCATAGACTGCTAGAAATACACCCAGATTGTGCCTTAGAATCAAGGATGGCAATGTTTTTGGTTTTTTTGGGGCATCACGGCTTCCGGCGATGGGAGTGGGAGGCCCAGCCCCACTGCTGGAATTGAACCTCCGTCCCAGTGGGCCGCAGTCCCGCGCACAACCACTACGCCACCGGGGCTCATCACGGATGGCAATGTTTTATCTCATGTACTTTGAACGTATTATCCAAAGGGACTAGTCCTTGGGGAGCAACATCCATCATCCTCGGTTAAGTAGAGGGTCAGTAAAAAAGCAGAAGATCTTCAACAAGAGGGATTGACACAAAGGCTGCAATATTGGACTAAGACATAGGATAGATTGTGAAGATGATACAGGACTGGCCCTGTATTTTGCTCTCTTGTAACTCTGGTCACTGTGAGTGGTAACTATCTCTACAACACTTCAAAAATACGTCCTTTATAATTTGTTATAGTACAAATAACAACTGAATTCCAGTTGGCCATCTAAGGTGTAACCATTGGTCTCTATCCAATGAAACCAAAGATGTGTGAAGGAAAGCAAACACACAGGGAAGCAGTCAGTATAAAGGACTAATGGCCTCTGCTGCTCTGAAAGCCGAAGAACTAGATGCTGCCCGGATAACACTGCTGACCTCTCAGAGAAGGGTCACAATACAAAGTTCTAAATGAAATGAGAGATAGACAAATGTGGATGAAAATTCCAAATCATGGAGGGGGAAAAAGCATCAATAGGCTAACTGATCTGATGGAGAGTCATAAATCTCCTGAGATGGTGACCCTTATTCATTTTTCAAGTCCGAAACTGAACTCACCCCAGGGGCTCAACTTTCAGTCAAACTGTAGACAGAACTCTAAGTGAACAGTAACAACAAGAAGGTATGCACCCCTTTTAATAAGCCTGTGGTGGTCATGTGCTTATGTTAATTTCATGATTGAGATATAGGGGTGGAGTCTAGCCTGGTAATCTGGAGATAGCCATTGAGAAGCCAATGAGGTCTCCTTGTGGCATGGCTTTCTCCTGAGACTTCTGGGAAATCTCACGATATTTCCCTCATAGAGATGAGAAGCTATCTCCCCAGTTGTTGGGAGTTAGTCTCAGAGACAACAAACTATGGACAAGACAAGATGGCAGCGTCTGAGGAGCTGAAGAAGCCAGAGGAGAAGCCACATGGCCTTACCCTGATGTAACCAGACCTCTGAAGCTGGAGAGGCCACATGGAGAGCCCTGCCAGCGATGAGTTGCCTCTGTCACCACTGGATACTGTTGATGGACCCTGAGCCCTGGAAGTGAGGAGCCATGGGGAGACGACTGTCAGTGCCAGGATTCTGCACCCACTGGCCTGTGACTTTGTGAGTCGGAAGGAGATGTTACAGACTGGTATCGGGCATATGGGCTAATATTGGACTTATGACTTTGAACTAGACTGGGTTGGGATGCTTTCTTAATGTCCTATTGCTCTTGTATATAAACCGTACCCTTATATCCATATGCGTGTCTATGAGTTTGTTTCTCTAATCTACCCAGACTAACACAAAGCCCCTCATAAGAAATCAAAAAGAGCTAAATTTGCCCAGGCAGAAAACTCAGAAAGCAGGACGGGATAGGAAATAGGAATAAATGGAAATAGAAAAAGTCAAGATGTGAGAAGAGCACTGTTACATTGTGAGGAATGTAATCAACACTACAAAACAATATGTATGAGTTGTTGAATGGAAAACTAACTGGCTTTCTAAACTTTCACCCAAACCACCATAAAAAGTTCAAAAACATACACAATGAAAGCAAAGGGTCAAAAAATTAAAAAAGGAAAGAAAGGAAAGGGTTATTTCAAAGATAGGAAAGAAAGGAAAAACTAACATGAATATCCAAAGAGATGCTGAAATGTGTGGATAAGCATCAAGAAGTTACATCAACTGGATGAAATGATGACATAAAAGAGGTCAACAGAAGGTTTCAAAAGGCAACTCTGTATGACAAAGTAGAATATTCTAATGCACTATGCAAAAACTTGGGGTTAGAAAATTAAAGGGAAGAACATATCAGCATTTTTCAAACTGAAAGAACTAAAGAAAAAAAATCAAGCCTCAAGTTGCAATATTTGGAGGATTCTATTATACAATACGAGGAGCGCTGGTAGCATAGTGATTGTACATTTGACTGGTAATTGAAAGGTCAGCAGTTCGAAACCACCAGCCACTTCAGTAGAAAGACTGAACTTTCTACTCTCATAAGGAGTTACGGTCTCAGAAATTCATCGAGGCAATTCTAACCTGTCCTATAGGGTCACTATGGGTCAGCAGTAAGTCGACAGCAGTGAGTTTTGAATGATGTTTATCAATACAAGACATTAAAAAAATACACACTGTACCAAAATTAATTGGTCAACATATAACCATTTCAAGAGGTAGCATATGCTCAAGAAACTGATGATATCGAAGAAAGAAATCCAAGCTGCACTCCAGGCACTGATGAAAAACAAGACTCCTGGATTGGACAGATTATCTATTTTAAAATGTCTCAAAAAAGTGTTGTATCACTGAAAGCACTCATTTGTCTATGCCAAGAAATTTGGAACCTAGATAACTAACTGGAAGAGATCCATTATTTGTTCCTATTCCAAAGAAAGGTAAACAGGTGCAGAAATTATCACACGATATTAATATTATATGCAAGTAACATTTTGCTGAAGATAAACTATAGTAGAATCTATAAAGGAAACTTCCAGAAATCCAAGCTGGTTTCCAAAGAGAACATGAAACAAGGGATATAATGGCTGATGCCAATCTTGAATGAAAGCAGAGAATACCATAAATATGTTTACCTGAGTTACATTGACTATGCAAAGATATTCAATTGTGTGGATCATTATAAATTTAGAATAAATTGCAAGGAAGGAGACTTCTAGAACACTTAATCATGTTCATGCAGAACCTATTATAGACAAAGTGGCAGTTGTTCGATTGGAACACGAGCAAAATATGTGATTTAAAATCAGGAAAGTTGAATGTACCTTTTTACCACATGCATTCAATTTACATGCTGTTATGTGGAGAAAAGATCCCAAGTGAAAATCTGTTTGTAAACACCAGTAGTAAGTCTCAAACAAGACAAGGATTAGGCAAAAGCAAGTCACCTGGGTGAGAGAAGTTCTCAACATGACGCCATAATGAGTCTAAAGGGTTAATGACTACGTTGTTAACAAGGAACCTGGGGACTCTGGCGGGGAAGGAAATTCATCCCAATTATAATTGGTTGCAGATCATCATTGTTGCAGATGAGTCTACAGTAGTGGGAAAAGGACCATAATTAAGACATTAGCATATTAGAAAAGTTTACAAGATTGACTTTGTAAATCTCCACCACCATTTCGGTCTGGCTTTATGGTTCTGGTACCCCAATTTCCATTAAGAGCATACCCAGGTGAGTTTAGGAGCCACCAGCCTGTGGGCATCATGCTCCATCTTTCTGCTTCCTGTTCATCGAGCCAAGGGAGGCCTTCAGCGTACATCTGACCCAGGCACTTGTACCAGATTGGACTACTTACTCATTCGACAAGTCCTATTATAGCAATGTCATATGGAGAGGGAAGAAACCCAGAATTAGCAGAGAACTCCTCAAGAAGAAGGACACTGTTGGAGGGCTTGCTTTATCCAACTTTAGCACCTACTATACAACCACAGTGGTCAAGACAGTGTGGTATTGGTATAATGATAGATATTCAGACCAATGAAAAAGGATTGAAAACCCAGAAATAAAATCCAACAAATACACACCTGATCTTCAATTAGGACCCCAAAAATATCAAATGGGAAGCAGATGCCCTCTTCCATATTTGGTGCTGGAAAAAATGAATACTTACCTGCAGAAAAATGGAGCAAGACCCTTACTCACTCCATGCACAAGAATAAACTCAAGGTGATCACAAACCTAGAGGTAAAACCCCAAACTATTAGGATTGTCAATGAGAAACAAATCTGAGAACTTTGACTCAAGGAATACAAAGGTTAATATACATTTATCAGGGAATAAATAGGGAAGGACACAAACACAGAGGAGGCACAAATTGACAAGTGGGATATACTAAAGATAAAACACTTGTGTACATTGAAAGAATTCACCAAGCGAGTAATAAGAGATCAGACAAAAGTCTTATTACTAAAATCTACAATACTCTGCTAACTTACAAGGAAAAAAAAACAATGGTTCACTGAGGAGGTGGGAAAAGGACCTGAACAGAAGCTTCTCAAGGGCAGAAATTCAAATGGCCAATAAATATATGAGAAAATGTTCCAGATTTCTAACCATAAGAGAAATGAAAATTAAAATAACTTTGAGATAGCACCTAACACCCTCAAAGATAGCCCACTTCAAAAAATAAGAAGGCAGCAAGTGTTGTAAGGGCTGTGGAGAGATAGGAACTCTTGTCCACTGCTGGTGGACCTGTAGGTAAGTACAGCCATTATGGAAATCGATTTAGCAATATCTAAAACAGATGGAAATTGAGTTACCATATGACCCAGCAATTCCCCTACTGGGCATATACCCAGAAGAGACAAGAAAGAAACCCATGGCCAGACGTCTGTGCTCCAACATCAGCACAGCACAGTTCACGATTGCAAAGAGTTAGAAACACCCAGATTCCATTAGCATATGAATGGATTAAAAAACTGTGGTACATATATATAATGGAGTATTATGCATCCCTAAAAAATAGTAATGAACAGGAAACATGGGGAATCCAGGATAGATGATCCCTTCAGGACCAGTGGTGAGAGTTGTGATACCAGGAGGGTGGAATAGAAAGGGGGAACTGATTACAAAATCTTCATATAACCTCCTCCCTGGGGGACGGACAACAGGGAAGTAGGTGAAGAGAGTGTACAACATGACAAAATAATAATAGTTTATAAATTATCAAGGATTCATGAGGGAGGGAGGAGTGGGGAGGGAAATATGAGGAGCAAATACCAAGGGCTTAAGTAGAAAGCAAACGTTTTGAGAATGATGATCGCAACAAATGTGCAAATGTGCTTTGCATATAATAGATGTATGTGCATATGATAGATGTATGTGTTGATTATAATAAGAGTTGTATGAGCCCCCAATAAAATGATTTTTAAAAAAAAGAAGGGAAAAAAAAAGCAGTGATGAACGCATGAAGCACTTCACCAAATGGAAAGAACTAGAGGAAATCATTCTAAGTGAAGTAAGCCAAGCACAAAAGGGCAAATACAACATGAGTCCGCTGAGGTAAGCTCAAAAAATTCAACGGGGCCATAGGGAAGAAGCTACTGTATACATTCCTGGGGTGAGATCCAGATGATATGGCAAGGGTCAGATAAAACCCAGGGATTCATATGTTAGCCAACTAAAAAGGGGTGAGAGGAGGCATGGGAAGGCAGGGGAACAGGGCACTAACCTACCCAAGGGGAGAGTGTTATTTATCATTTTCATAGGAAAAGAAGAACCAGACTTCAACCCGGTGCACCAGGACAAGGACGCACCACTAGCCTGTGTGATCACGAGGTATTAAAGAGATCATATATGAATTGTGATAACAGTTGTATGAGCCCCCAATAAAATGATGTTAAAAAAGAATGCAACACACTGGCATGAAGCAGGGAACCAATAGAGCGGTCTGAGGGGCTGGGCCCATTACCAACTAAGTGGACAGACCCCCCCCCCCCCCCCCAGAAGAATTCACTTCAGAGGACAGCACTGAAGCTACATACAGCTCAGGAAGAAGGACATGTCTGATTAGAGCACACAGGAGCAAATGAAGGAGAAAAAAGAGTGAAGCACATCCTGACCCAACAAGTCCTGAAGACAACAAAGCTGCTCAGAGAAGCCAATGCACCGAGAGGACCATGGGGCCGGCTCCACCACAAGACAGGCGTTCCTCACTGACCCACAGCACCATGGTGGGGAACACTGTAGACACACTGTAGACACACTGCAGGAACTGTGTCCGCCCTGACCCCACCAAACCAAAGTGCGATGCTGGTGGGGTCTGCAACAGAAGGGAAGAAGAGCAAGGATGACCCCAGGGAACACCAACACTAGATTATGGGGCCAGGGCGTGGCACCCCATCAGACTCCACTGGAAAACGCTCATATGGGACAACAAATAGACCTTGAACTATTTATAGGCTTTTTGTCATTGCCTTTTTATTGTTGTTGTAGTTGTTACAGCTATTGTTTTATTTTCTATGGGTGCTTTGTTGTGCTCCATCTTGTGTTTATGCATGTTGTTGTTGCTGCCTGCCTATCTGGATGGGATAGGTGATATAAGCAAGCCAGAAGAGAGAACAATGAGATGACAGTTCCCAGGGGGACACCATAAAGGGGAAGATGGGGTAGAAAAGGAAGTGGGTGTTGACATAGGGACAAGAGAACAAGTGACTGAAAATCAATGATGAGAAGGGTAGAGGAGGCCTGGTAGGGCTTGATCAAAGGCAATGTTACTGAGAGGAATTACTGAAACCCAAATGAAAGTTGAGCATGATAGTGGGACAAGAGAAAAGTAAAACAAAAGAGAGGAAAGAACTAGGAGAAAAGGGTATTTATAGAGATTTAATACAGGCATGTACATATGTAAATATATTTATATATGACAATGGGGAAATAGATCTAATATACATTTATTTATAGGTTTAGTATTAAGGAAGCAGATGGACATTGGGCCTCTACTAAAATATTCCCTCAACAAAAGAACACTTTATTCTAATCATCGTCACTCTGAGATGCTCACCTTCCTGAAACGATGGCTGAAGACAAAGTGGGTGCATAAGCAAATGTGGTGAAAAAGCCTTATGGTGCCAGGCGACCAAAAGATATAGTGTCTCAGGTCTTAAAGATTTGAAGATAAATAAGTGGCCATCTTGCTGAGAAACAACAAAGCCCACACAGAAGAAGCACACCAGCCTGTGTGATCATAAGGTGTCAATGGGATAAGGTATCAAGCATCAAAGACCCAGAGCAAAAAAATCATAATATGAATGAGGAGGGGAGTTCAAAGTGAAGGCCCAAAGTCAATCTGTAGGCAATTGGACATCCCCTTACAGAAGAACCCTGGAGAGAAGACAGGCCAGTCAGGGTACAGTTTAGCACCAATGAAACCTACAGCTTTCCTCTAGTTCTTTAATGCTTCCTCCCCACAACTATCATGACCCAAATTCTACCTTACAAATCTAGATAGACCAGAGCATGTACAGGAGTACAGATAAGAGCTAGAAACATAAGGAATACAGGGCAGATAAACTCCTCGGGACCAATATTGAGAGTGGCCATCCCAGAATGGCCATCCCAGAAGGTGGGGGGAGAAAGAAGGCGAACAGATCACAATGACTTAATATAAGCCTCTCTCAGGGGGATGGACAATGGTCAAGGGGGTAAAGGGAGACACCAGACAGTGCAAGACATGAAAAACAATACTAATTTATAAATTATCAAGGGTGCATAAGGGGAAGAGAGAGGTGGGGGAGGGAGAGGAAAGCAATAAGGAGCTGATACCAGGGACACAAGTAGAAAGAATGCTTTGAAAACGATGATGGCAACTTGTTTAACTTAAAACCTTTAAGAACCCAGATGCTATATCTTCTAAAAACCAGGCAACATCATTTTTTTTCCATTAAATTTTTTTTATTATTAAATCATTTTATTGGGGGCTTGTACAACTCTTATCATAATCAACACATAAATCCATTGTGTCAAGCACTTTTGTACATTTGTTTCCATCACCATTCTCAAAACACTTTCTTTCTACTTGAGTCCTTGGTATCCAATTACCTGCTGTTCATTTTCCCACTCTCTCCCCATCCCCCCTCATGAATCCTTGATAATTTATAAATTATTATTATTTTGTCATATCTTACACCATCTGGAATCTCCTTCCCCCCACTTCTCCATTATCCATTCCACAGGGAGGAGGCTATATGTAGATCCTTGTAATCTGCTCTTCCTCTCTACCCCACCTTCCCTCTACCTTCCTATTATTGCCCTTCTAACCACTGGTACTGAGGGGTTCTTCTGTTTTGGATTTCCTGTGTTTCCAGTTACTATCTGTATCAGTGTACATATTCTGGTCCAGCCGGATTTGTAAGCTAGAATTGGGATCATGATAGTGGGTGGGGATGGGGGGGAAGTATTTAAAAACTAGAGGAACATTGTATGTTTCATCACTGCTGCACTGCACCCTGACTACCTTTTCCCTGCCCTAAGCCTTCTGTAAGAAAATGTCAAGCTGTCTACACTTGGGCTTTGGATCCCTAATCTGCACTCCCCCTCATTCACAATGATATGATTTTTTGTTCTTTGATGCCTGATAGCTAATCCCCTCAACACCTCGTGATCACCCAGGCTGCTGTGTTTCTTCCATGTGTTCTTTGGTGCTTCTTAGCTAGATGGCCACTTATTTATATTTAAGCCTATAAGGCCCCACACTCTATATCCCTTGACAGCCGGGCACCACCACTTTTTTCACCACATTTGCTTATGCACCCATTTTGTCTTCAGCAATTGTGTCAGGAGTGAAGGTGCACAACACAAAATGCCTGATTATTAGAACACAGTGTTCTTGCATTGAGGAAGGACTTGAGTATAGACCCAATGTTCATCTGCTACCTTGATTCTTAACATTTAAATATTTTTACATAGACCTATACCCCTCTCATTATATATTAACATACTTACATATGTACCTGCCTAGATTTATACTCTGATAAATGTCTCTTGCTTCCTAGTTCTTGCCTCTATTTCCTTTTACTTTCCTCCTACCCCATTATTATTATGTCATTTTATTGGGGGCTCTTACTATTAAACCAGCCTCTAACAACTGTTGGGGTCCATAGGTGCAACTGTACAGTGATAATATATAAAGAACATAGTAAAGCCATAGAGAATAGGAGAAAGGTAGAATCAAGGAGTCAGACACATTTCATGGCAGCATGTTCACCTCTGGGATGACCATGATCACAGCAGCCAGCTCTGCACAGAGAGAACGGGAGGAGAGGAGACTTTACTCTAACCAAAGCTTATGTATACTTAGGGGGCATGCAAGCCTCCTTGATTACAGGTAGCCACAGGAAGGGGTTGTACCATAGGTAATATAAGCAATGACAGGCGGACGATCTCAGGGTATACACTCCATTTGAAGGGGCAGCACTATGGAGACAAGATGGTCGGACCCTAGATTCAAGATGGCAGCCTAACCTTGGTCCTTCTTGCATTGACTCAACCTTGTCTTCAGGGAGACAATCCACCATCTTTATGGGCCCAACTTAGGGTGGGACAGACTAGTCTGACTGCTCTAGAGGGCTGATAACTCTCAGGGAGAATAATCTCTAAGAAGCTTGCATTAACCTCCAAGTGCACAGTCATTTACCGTGTGCTGCATGCAGAGTCTCAGGTGTGGCATATATTGGGGGGAAACTCTTCTGCACCCCACATCTTACAGCTTTTATCGTAATCCATACAGACATCCACTGTGTCAAGCACTTATACATATGTTGCCTCATCATTTTCAAAATATTTTCTTTCTACTTGAGCCCTGTTATAAGTTCCTCATTCTTCCCCTCCTTCCCTCCCTCCTTCATGAACCCTTGATAATGAGAGGTTGAGCGGCAGAAAGGAGATAGAACTCAGTCAGAGATGAAAAGTAAAGAGATGCTTTCTTGAGGTAGGGAAGAAGTTTGGGGAGGGAAAGGGACAGCAGAGAAAGAGACAGGAGTATCTTGAGCTCCCCAAAAGTTAGGCTAGGGAAGCTGCTTGGTATTGGGGAGGTGGGATATATACACACACACACACACACACACACACACATATGAGTTGAACTACAGGCATGTGGGCTGATGAAAGAAAGGGGAGGTTTCTTGTGCTGTGTTTGCAAGTTTCAGGTTGAGAGATGACCTGTTAGCAAATCTTCTCTTTTTTTCAAACTTGCTTCCTGGAAAGTTAAAGGGGGGAGCTCCGTGCCTTGCCCAGGTAGAGACTGTGCCCTACCTGGGGAGGTAAGCTCTGTGATATGCCAGAAGCAGGGGTCACATAGTTCAGCGGAGTGCTTATTTCCTTCTTGTAAGACTGATGCAAAGGGGCATAAGAGGCTACCTGGTCCAGGGGGCTGCCTGACCCGGGTTCTGCCCCTGGCCCAAACAGATAAATTATAAATCATTATTATTTTCATATCTTACATCATCTAATGTCTCCTTTCACTGATTTTTCTGTTACTCATCCCCCCCAGCAGAGGGAGGTTTTATGTTGATCATTGTGATCGGTTCCCCCTTTCTCCCTCCACCATGCTATTATTGTTCTTGAAGGGATTATCTGTCCTGGATTCCATGTATGTGGTGAACTCTTATCTGTACCAGCATACATGCACCAGTCTAGCTGGATTTGTAAGGTAGAATTGAGGCCATGATAGTGGGCAGGGGTGAGGGTGGGAAAAACAGTAAAGAACTAGAGGAAAGATGTGTTTTGTTGGTGATATACTGGACCCTGGCTGGCTAGTCTCTTCCTTGTGACCTTTCTGTAAGTGAATGCACAATTTGGGTCTCCACTCCTTCCTTCCCCTTTATCCACGTCGGTATGATACTTTGTTCTGGGTCTTTGATGCCTGATACCTAATCTCATCGACAACTCATGATCACACAGGCTGGTGTGCTTCTTCCATGTGGACTTAGTTGTTTCTTAGCTAGATGGTCGCTTATTTATCTTCAAGCAGGTGACGCATTTGCGGAAAGTGTAGTGGCCTTGAAGCACTTTCTAATGAAGATCAAATCTAGCCTTCAGTATGGGTTACACTTCAATGTAAAACAATAATCTTTAAACTAGATCAATGAACAATATTGTGATAAATGGAGAAAAGATTGAAATTGCCAAAAAAAGAGAAATTGTCAAGAATTTCATTTTACTTGTGGCTCGCACACAAATTTGCTGCAAAATACCTCTTTAAGTGTCAAAGAGCAAAGATGTCATTTTGAGGACTAATATGGACTTTGCTTAAGCCATGGTAGTTTCAATCACCTCATGCTCTATCTCGATAATGAGTAAGGATGTTCGAAGAAGAACTGAAGTCTTTGAAATAGGGTGTTGGCAAAGAATACTAAGTGTCACATGAAATGCCAGCAAAGAGAACAAATCGGTCTTGAAAGTACAAATAATACTCCTTACATGCGAGGATGGTGAAATTTCATGTAAAGTACGTTAAGCATATTATCAAGGGCGATTAGTGTCTGGAGAAGGATATCATCACAGTTAGTAAAGCAGCTGATTAGAAAAAAGATGAATGAGATGAAGTAACACAGTGGCTATAACATTGGACTCAAATAGAGGAACGATGTGCAGATGATGCAGAATGTAACAGTGTTTTGTCTTATTATATATCGGGTCATGAGGAGCCAGAATCAACAATGGTGCCTAACAACAACACCACCTGTGGTTGAAGCCCTTGCTAGTGCAGTGTGTTAGACAGGGAAACAAAATTAGGACACTAGTAATTCTCTTTATATATATAGATAGAAGGATATATAAGATAGGAAATAGTTAACTAATCTATAAAGCAGTACAAATGACTCAGTGCACCTCACTTACGTGAGACAGCTAGTAGACTGGCAGTCCTTGGAGTCTTGAGGGCCACTGAGTAGTCCTCTGTAGAGCAATCCAGGCTGTCTGGTCAAAGGCAGCAAACAGCAGAGCAGGTCACCAACAGTCAGCCAGATGACAGAGTCCAACAGTCCCCAGTTCAAGAGATGTATATCCCAGGAGCGTGGCAAAGCAGGGCTTGAAGGAACCTCAACTCACAGCTCCACAGTCCACGATCAGGTGTCTCATGGGTACTGTTGCTTGGAGATCGAGGCTCAGGATGGACAAGACAGCCGGCTGGTCTGAAGATCCAAGAGCAAGAGGGCAAGGGCAGGGCTCGCCAAGCCATTTCTATCTCCGCCCTTCAATTGACTTTACAGTGTGTTCTCCATGTTGTCACAACAGACCTACCTATTGTCTTTGACCCTGTTGGCACAACAAGCTTACCTAACACATGTAGTACCTAAAGCAATTGTCTGCTCACTAAAAGGTCTATGGTCAGAATATACCAGTCACTCAGTGGGAGAACTTCAGTTCTTCAGTAATGATTTATAGCCTTCCCCAAGGGGAGAATATGCCTGCTGTCATGTTTCTAATTGGACACTTTTTATCTAATTTAAATCCAGACCTTAGTGACCCAGGATATGGAATATAGACAACTGGGACTCTATACTCTGTCCTTTTGAGGTGCACAATAACCTTTGCAGACCACACCACAAAGATCTGATTTGAAAATCCCTCTAAGCAAACTGATCTTTACCTCAAACCACTTGTAGCAAATGTAAGGAATGAAAATACTCCCTTGGATTTAATGTTCTAGTAATATATCCTAAGGTTATGGAATTGGGGGCCATTGGACTTTGGTTTGGAGAGCTTCCTTTGGGAGTGCCCAATTTATGGTAGCCTGAGCCCACCATATATTTACTATTTTCATGCTCTTCTTTAACTTTTGTGTTAGTCTAGCAGATATTGTTCAGAAACGTGAATAGTCTTGTTATCAGATAGAGAGCATTATAAAGTTGGTTATAACAGACACGGGTTAAAATATAACACTGTCATTTGATCTCCTTTTTGACTCATTTTAAATTTATTCCAGTTTTTAATATTCTATGCTTTATTTTATCTTAAATAAGTTTATTGTTTTGTCAAATATTATTTAATTTGTCATTAATATTTTACTTATTAAATGATTTTTGGGGAGCTCTTAAAAAATTATAACAATCCATAATTCAGTTATATCAAGCATAAATGTACAATTACTGCCATCATCGTTTTCAAAACATTTTATTTCTTCTTAAACTCTTTGGTATCAGCTCCCCTTTATCCTCTCTCTCAGGAATCCTTATTTCTATATTATATGTAGTAATAGTAATTATTATTTGCCATATCTTATACCACCCAGTGTATCCATTCACCTACTATTCTGTTATTCATTCCCCTCAAGGTTAGTCATTATTGCTATTGGTTCCCCTTCCTCTCCCTCTCTTCCCATATCCTCAGGGAATCGTTACTCTCATTACTATTTCTGAAAGTTTTGTCTATCTTGGATTTCACGCAACAAACAGCCCTTTAAAAAAAGTACTTTTACTGGGGGCTCTTACATCTCTAATCACAATCCATACATTTCTCCAATGTGTCAACCACATGGACTGCCATCATCATTTTCAAAGTATTGTCTTCCCATTTGAGCCCCTAATATCTGCTCCTCATTTCTTCCCTCTCCCACCCTTGCCCACTCTCTCTCATGAGCTCTTGATAAGATATAGATTATTTCTTCCTTATCTTACATCATCCTCTGTTGCGTTATTTGTCCCCATGGAAGAGGGTTCCAATCGATCCTTGTGATCGATTACCCCTTTCTCCACCTAACACAAAAGGTTAAAGATGACACCAGAGAGTCCACAGATGGAGATAATAACCCTGAATATCAATGGACTGAACTGAGGCACTGAAAAACTGAGGCTAGCAGACTGGCTTAAAAAACACAACCCAACAATCTGCTGTCTACAGGAGATACAGTTCAAGACTACAGACAAAAATAGACTGAGAATCAAAGACTGGAAAAAGCCATACCAAACAAACAGCCATACAAAAAAAGCAGGGGTAGCAATTCTAATCACTGATAAAATTAACTTCAAAGTGCAAACCATAAAAAGAGAAAAGGAGGGACACTATATAATGCTCAAGGGAATAGTAGACAAAGAACCAATAAGCATTTAAAACATAGTCTCCAAATGAAAGATTTGCTGAATATGTCAACCAAACACTCCAAAAGATAGAAAAAAGAAACCACATCCTCAACAATTATAGTGGATGACTTCAATACACTGCTCTCAGAGAAAGATAGGTCACAGGGAAAGAAACTCAACAAGGAGACTAGAGATCTAAATACTACAATTAGACTTGGTAGATGTCTACAGAGCTTTTCATCCAAATACAAAAAAATTAACTCTTTTCTAGCCCACATGGCACATGTTCAAAAATAGACCACGTGCTGGGGCATAAGGTGAATCTACATAGATTTCAGCACATTGATATCATAGAGACCCCTCCCCCCTCTGACCACTGTGCCATAAAACTGGAACTCAACAAAAGGAAGATGAAGAAAAATAGAGAATATAATTGGAGGATGAATAAATCTCTATTGCAAAAGGAATGCTTACTGACCCAGATCAGAGATGAAATTAGAAAATTTCTAAAAGCCAACGAGAATGAAAACATGATACCCCAAAACTTACTGGACACAACAAAGGCAGGTATCAGAGGAAGTTTCATAGCAATACATGCACACCTGAAAAAGAAAGAGAGTCTCATGGTTGATATGCTGGCACAAAATTAACAACAAGTAGCACAGAGTCAGCAGTTCAATTCTACTAATAGCAAAAGAAAAGAAATAATAAAAATCACTACTGGGGTTCAGGACAGAGAAAATAAAACTATGAAAAAAAATAATGCTGCTAAAAGTTGATTCTTTGAAAGGATAAACAGAATTGACAAAATGCTGGCAAACCTAACTAATGAAAGGATGGAACAAATTTTAATAGCCAAGCATGAGGAAAGAAAGAGGAAGACATTAAAACAGACCCTAATGAAATCAAAAGGATAATTGCACAGTACTATGAAGGATTGTACTCCAATGAATTCAACAACTTGGGAGACATGGACAAATTCTTGTAAAAATAATCCCTCCCTAAACAATCCTCAATGGATGTCAAGAATCTCAACAGACCCATAACATTAGAAGAAATAAACAAGGTTATCAAGGGATTTACCACCAACAAAAAATCCCCTGGACCAGATGGCTTTACAGGAGAATTCTACCAAGCATTCAGGGAAGAAATGACACAAATCCTACACAAACTCTTCCAGAACATAGAAAAAAATGGCAAACTCCCGAACTCCTTCTATGAATCTAGTATAACACTGATACCAAAACTGTGCAAGGGTCCCACAAGAATTGAGAACTATAGACCAGTATCCCTAATGAACATTGATGCAAAAATCCTCAATAAAATACTGGTCAAAACAATACAAAAGTATATTAAAAATAATCTACTATGACCAAGTGAGGTTCATACCAGGGATGCAGGGATGGTGCAACATACGAAAGTCCATTAGTATCATTTGCCACATTGACATGGAAAAAAAAAACTATAAGAACTACATGATAATATCGATAGATGCGGAAAAAGCATGTGACAACATCCAACACCAATTTCTGTTTAAGATACTTGAGAAGATAAGAATGGAAGGAAAATTCCTCAAGACAATACAAGCTATACATGAAAAACCAACAGCCAACGTGGTAGTAAATAAAGAAAAGACTAACATAATTCCACAGAAAAAGGGGACCACACAAGGATGCCCTTGGTCCCTACTCTTATTTAATATATTTAATATCGTACTGGAGGTTTTAGCTAACAGAATAAAGCAAAGAAATGACATCAAAGAGAAGGGAGAAATAAACAATCACTGTTTGCAGATGATATGATTTCTATATGGAAAATCCCAAAAGCTCCACATGGGGAGTACTGGAAACAATAGAGGAATATGGAAGAGTGGCAGGATACATGATCAACAAACAGAAATCTGTCTGACAGCTATACACATTGGATAAAACCACAGAAGAGGAGATAAAAAAGGTAGCACCCTTCACAATAGCCAAGCCCAAATTGAAATATCTAGGGATATACTTGACTAAAAGAACAAAGGTCTATATGAGGAAAGCTACAGAACACTATTTCAAGAAACCAAAATTGACCTCAACAAATGGATGAATGCTTGTGGATCAGAAGACTCAATATAGTAAAGATGTCAGTTCTACCAAAGACACTATATAAATTTAATGCAATCCAGATACAATTACCCTCATCTTTCTTTAAAGAAACAGGAAAAATGATTACAACTTCATATGGAGTGGGAAGAAGCCCAGAATTAGCAGAGGACATCTTAAGTAGAAGGACACAATGGGAGGGCTTGCTTTATCTAACTTTAGTACATGCTATACAGCCACAGTGGTCTAAATCCCATAGAATTGGTATAATGATAGATATCCGATAAGTGGAAAAGAATTGAAAATCCAGAAATGAAATCATCAGCATACAGACAAGGGATCTTTGATAAGGGCACCAAAAATATCAAATGGGAAGCATATGTCCTCTTTAATAAGTGGTGCTGTAAAAAAATGGATATCTACCTGCAGAAAAATGAAGCGGACCCTTATCTCACTCCTTGCACAAGAATAAACTCAAGGTGGATCACAGACAAAGCTCTTAGGGCCATCAGTGAGGGAATTGGGACCAACCTGAGAAGTTTGGCACAGGGAATACATAGGCTATCAGAAATAGAGAAGGACCCAAACACAGAGGAGGCACAAATTGACAAGTGGGATATATTGAAAACAAAACACCTGCGTACATCAAAAGAATTCACCAAGAGAGTAATAAGAGAGCCCATGATCTATGAAAATATCTTTAGCAATGATATATCAGAGAAAGGCCTTCTTACTAAAATTTAAAATACCCTGATACTCTCAAAAAAGAAAAAAACTAAGCGCCCACTGAGGAGGTGGGCAAAGGACCTGAACAGAAGTTTCACAGAGGCAGAACTCGGAATGGCCAATAAACATATGAAAAAATGTTCCTGACCATTAGCCAGAAGAGAAATGCAAAATAAAACACCCTCAAAGATAGCCCAATTCAAAAAATCAGAAAGCAACAAGTGTAGAAGGGGCTGTGGGGAGATAAAAAGTGTCCTCCACTGCTGATGGACTTGTGCGTATGTATAGCCACTATGGAAATTGATATGAAGACACCTAAAACAGATGGAAATTGAGCTACCATAGGACCCAGCTATCCCCCTACTAGGCATATACCCAGAAGAGGCAAGTAAAAAGCCATGGCCAGACATCTGTGCTTCAATGTTCATCACAGCACAGTTCACCATTGCAAGGAGTTGGATGCAACCCAAATTTCCATCAACTGACAAATGGATTAAAACGCTATGGTGCATACATACAATGGAGTACTACACATTGTTTAAAAGCAGTGATGAACGCATCAAGCGTATCACTGCATGGGAAGAACTGGAAGAGATTAAGTCTAGAGACCTTGAACTATTTACAGATTTTTCTTTTTTTATTATTACTTTTATTTTTTTACTTATGATTTTTTCTGGACATTTTTGGTGTTTTTGTCAGAGTTTGGTTTTTTTTTTTGTCACTTTGTCATGCTATGCCTTGTTTTTGTGTGCATATTGTTATCTCTGCAGGTCTATCTGGATAAGATAGGCTGGATGAATAGTCTGGGGGAGAAAACAATGGGACTGATGGCTCTGGGGGGACATGGGAGGGGGCGTTATGGGGGAATGGAGGTGGTGTTGACCAACCCAGGGACAAGGGAACAACAAGTGATTCAAAATTAGTATCAAGGTGGGTGTGAGAGGCCTGGTAGGGATTGATCAAGGGTAATGTAACAGAGAAATTACTGAAACCCAAATGAAGGCTGAGCATGATAGTGGGACAAAAGGAAATAGAGGAAAGAAATAGAAGAATTGGGGTATTTATAGAAGTCTAAATCCAGACATGTACATAGGTAAATATTTTTATATTATGATGGGGAAATAGATCTATGTGTATATAATTATAGGGTTACTGTTATGGTAGCAGATGGACATTGGACCTCCACTCAAGTACTTCCTTAATGCAAAAACACTTTTTTCTATTACATTGGCATTCCAAAAGTCCAATATATGCTCACCTTCCTGACACAATCCCTGAAAGCAAATGTGTGTATAAGCAAAAGTGGTGAAGAAAGCTGATGTTTCCTGGCTATCAAAAGATACAATGTCTGGGGACTTAAAGGTTTGAAAGTAAACAAGCAGCCATCTAGTTCAGAAGCAACAAAGCCCACATGAGAGGATAGGAACCTGTGTGTCCACAAGGTGTCAAAGGAATCAGTTATCAGGCATCACAGATAAAAAAATCATATAATTGCATGCCCACCTTCCTGATATGATCACTGAAAATAAATGGGTGCATAAGAAAATATGCTGAATAAAGCTGATGGAGCCCACAATAAAAAAATATAAGGTCTGGGGTCTTAAAGGTTGGAAGGTAAACAAGTGACCATCTAGCTCTGAAGCAACAAAGCCCACATGGAAGGACACGAGCCTGTGTGTCCACAAGGTGTTGAAAAAATCAGGTATCAAAGACTAAAAATTATATCATTATAAATGAGGGGGGAGTACAGATTGAGGACCCAAAGCCCATCTGCAGGTAACATGACATTCCCTTACAGAATGGTGACAGGGAGGTTATGAGCCAGTCAGGGTACTGTGTGGCAATGATGAAACATGCAACTTTCCTCTAGTTCTTAAATGCTTCCTTCCCCACACACCCGTACTATCATGATCCCAATTCTACCTTACAAATCTGGCTAGAACAGAGGATGTACATTGATACAGATAAGAATGGAACACACGGGGAATCTAGGACAGACAATCCCCTTTAGGACTATGTGTGAGAGGGGCAATACCTGGAGGGTGGAGGGAAGGTGGGATAGCAAAGGGAAACCAATTACAAGGATCTAGATATAACCTCCTCCCTGGGCAACAGACAACCGGGAATTGGGTGAAAGGAGACATCAGACTGTGTACAATATGACAAAATAATAATGTATGAATTATCAAGGATTCGTGAGGGAGGCGGAGGGAGGAGAAAAATGAGCTAATACCAAGGGCTTAAGTAGAAAGTAAATGTTTTGAGAATGATGATGTCAACAAGGTACAAATGTGCTTGACATTCAATGGATGGATGGATGGGTTGTGATAAGAGTTGTATGAGCCCCCAATAAAGTGATGTAAAATAAAAGGAACATTAAAGACAGATAAGAACACACAAGGAAGATACACACTATCTGCTTGTCAAGGTCTGACGCTGAAAAGAGATGACAATCTTCCCCTAAAGCAGACAAGAAGCGAGTCCTTCCCACCCCTCCCCACCAAGCTGGCCCCCTAGCCTCCTAAAGTGTGAGAAAATAAATATATGTTCATTACAATTACCCGTTTGCATTATTTCTATTACAATGGCACTAGATAACTAAGGCATCCTTCTCTCTCTTCTCCCATGGTTTCCACATCAGGCTAACTTTTCCTCCTTTTAACTGCCTCTTATGACGTCCTCTTCATCTACTGCCATATATTCTTCCAACTCTCCCATGACTTTTTTTCATGCTGAATCTGCGACATGCCCTCAATCTAATCATGTAGTTCTTTCAGTGCAATTGTTTAAACTTAGCCTGCTCGCACTCTGGCTTCTTCCCTTCGGTAGTCCTTTGTGCAATACTGGTGAATTGCTCTGCCTCCAGTCATATTTTTGTGAAGATTTCCTTTGTTTTCTTAGGATTAGCCATGTGGCCGTGACTTCTTTGGTCATAATTATGGCCTTATGCTGACATTCCCTTGGGGTGAACCAGCCAAACTTCTTGCTGATCTCACTGAAAACTCACTGCCAATCCAAAGCAACCCCAGAGGACAGGGTGGAACTGCCCACACTGAGTTGCTGACACGGTAACTGTCTACAGAAGTAGAAAGCCCAGTCTTTCTCCCAAGGAGGGACTGGTGGTCCCTTGACCTGCCAGCCTGTGGATTGCCCAATGCATAACTCCTCTGAGACTGTTGCTGACTATTAAATCTACCAACACCGTGACTTCTCTCACCAGTCGGCCCTTAGCTACAGGTCCAAAGTCCACGGTATCAGATAGAACTTGTAGTGCAGGGGTCCTCAACCTTTTTAACAGGGGACCGGTTCACTCTCCCTCAGACTGTTGAAGGGCCAGGCTCCAGTTTAAAAACAAAAAGCAAGGCTGAGCCCGCCGGTGGCGTAAGTGGTTAAGTGCGGGACTGCGCCCGTGGGTTTGGCGGTTCAAATCCAGCGGCGGCTCTCAGGAGGAGCTCTGGGTAGCTCCCACGACCACCAGTGGGCAGTGATGCCCCCCCCCAAAAAAAACAAACCCCCAAACTATGAACATATTCACTGCGGGCCCAGGATGAGTTGGCTGCTAAGCAGGAGAGACAGCGGCAGCAAAAACACCCAGCGGCAGGATAAATGCCCTCAGCAGGAGGTTATGTGCCCTCAGGCCATAGTTTGAGGACTCTTGTTGTAGTGAAGTGGAATTCACTATACTACCTTCCACTAATGGAATCCACTGTATCCTCTGATGAGTGTGTATCCCTTTTAGGACCAGGACCTCTAAGTGTGCAGCATCCAAAGTTGTGGGAACAGGAAGCACAGAATTCTCCAGTGTGCTTATTAATACTTCCATCCCTTGGTTACTGTCCTAACTTAAAACATCTACTGTGCCTTGAGGGATGCAATCCCATTCATCCTCACTGCTGCTTCTGAACTGGTATTCAGTACCATTAAATGGCCTTGCCAGACCATGTCTTGCTGAGCATTCTGAGGTCTCTGGAGCTCTGCTGCTCTAACAGTTAAATCCTCAGCCTGCCACTTAACTGTGTCTTCCCTTCCTTGCCTCCCTCCCAGATAAAAGCAGCTTTATAGGCTATGCCAGAGGCACTGAGTTTCTCACACTTACTCAGAATTTGCTGGTTACCTGTCCTCTTTCTCTCATTATCACTCTGCAAAGCATCAGTACAATTAAGTAGTGACTACCAGTTTAGTGACTTAGTCCTGCTGCAACAGAAAACCACAAATGGGTGGCTTTGAGAACAGAAATCTATTTTCTCACAGGTCAGGAGGCAAGAAGTCAGAATCCAGAGTTCCTTCTTTGTCTATATCAGGGTCTAGTGACTGGACCTCTTGGAATTCCTGGACTTGTACATTCATTTGCCTCTATTGTCAGATAATGCCTGTCTCCCCTGCTTCTTCTCTGCCTGACATATAGTACTCACGTGGTGTGTGTGTGTGTGTGTGTGTGTATGTGTGTGTGTGTGTGTGTGTGTGTGAGTGAGTGAGTGAGTGAGAGAAAGAGAGAGAAACCCTCTCATCTTAATAATAAGTAGACTTGGGGCTGAGCCCCGGTGGCATAGTGGTTGTGTACAAGACTGCGGCCCACTGGGATGGAGGTTCAAGTCCAGCTCACAGGAGCATAGGCTGAGCCTCCTACTCCCACCACCAGGGCAGTGATGCCTAAATTAAAAAAAAAAACTTTTGAAAAAAATAATAAGTAGACTTATAAAATGCTCTACTTGGGTCTGCTCTAATTAGCATAACAAAGAAAAAACCCTCTTGTTTCCAAACAGGTATAGGGATTAAAATTCTAGTATATACTTGCAGTGGGGGGTGGGGGAAGGCTATACAATCCATCATTACATTTTCCCCCTTGGATATTTTCCCAAGTCAATACTAATAAAACCTTTAGCAGTTAGCTACTATCCTGTGTTAAGGACTGCCTATCTCCCACCTATTAACAAGGATAGTTTCATCTGCTGGGTTTCATCTGCATTCAAGGATGGTTTCATCTTAATAATTAAACAAACCCCAAGGCCCCTGTGTTGGTCTAGGTTGCCTAGAGAAACTAATTCATGGACACTCATACGTGTAAAAGAAAGAGCTGCATATACAAGAGCAATTGAATATTGAGAAAACATCCCAGCTCAGTCCAGATCAAGTCCTTAAGTCCAATATTAGCCCATATGTCCGATAAAAATCTATAAATTCCTCTTCTGACTCAGGCAACACATGCAAGGATGCTGAATGCAGGAGGGTCACAGACCAGTGGGTGGAAAATCTTGTGCAACCCCTGGCAGTGGAAGCCTCTCAGTGCTGGCAGGGGTCTCCACGTGGCTCCTTCAGCTCTCAGCACTTGTGGCTGCATTAGCATAGCTTCCTCAGGCTCATTGTCCATAATGTCTCACGGAGACATTACCCGCCTCCACGGAGCTATTTATCTCCTTAGCGCCTCCAAATGAGGTCATCAAGCTGCAATTCAGCTGACAGGCTAAACTCCAATCAGTCTCAAGTTGACAACAGATTATGTAACTACCACGTCTCCCAAACTCAACGTCATTGAATTGATTCCAGCTCATAGGGACTATCCTGGATTTCTGTATAGGTAAATCTTTACAGGAGTGGGCAGCATCGACTTTCTCCTGCACAGCAGCTGGTGACTGTGAACCACTGGCAGTCCGTCGCTTACCCAGCAATGCCACCAGGGATCCATTCCAAAGTCCCACTCTACAACCTCTTTTCTTGGTAATACTTATGTTGGTCCAGGTGTCTGAGAAATGAGTACAAGGCAGAATTAACTGCAAGGAGTCAACGAGAGGGAATGTCTTTGAGAGAAAAATGGAGAGACAATCTGGAGAAGCTGAGAAATCCATACAATGCGAGTCGATGCTGCATAAAGGAAAGAGTAAGGAAAGAAAGGAGATTGGATGGGAGTATTATCTACTCAGGTATTAATGCAAACTAACTGATAAAAAAAAATCATCACTTAGTTTGGCTTTCCTAGCCCTGTCTGTTACTCTCAGAAAATTATTTGGTTGCACTATCCAAACAAGGTCCTTGAGGCTCACCAACAGGATTGGACAGCTTGCTCAAAAAGCAAATAAGGTGCCTGGAACCCTTGTGAGGGTGACTAATAATAAATAAGAGTGAGGGCGATTGGTTAGTTTGTGGTCTTACACCCTGAAATTGATAAGTGCTTGCTATATACTGTTTTTCCTTACAGAAGTTTTAAAAGGATACACAGTCAAAGGAAAGAAGGAATTGTAAAATTGAAGATAGTGGTACCGTAGCAGCAGGAACAATAGCAGTGAGATCTGCCCACTTGCAGAGCAAGGAACTGTCAAACTCTCCAGAGAAGGCCCTTCAAACAGGATCCTGGGGCAGAGGGCAAGAAGCTGTCCTGATCAAGAACTATATTCTGATTTGTTCCTCCTATTTCCAAGTCAATCCTGTTCCAGAGTTACACTCTACTGTTATTCCCTAATAAACTACTTAACTCTAAAAAGTTCCTGAGTTCTGTGAGAGTTGCCGCCAAGAGCCAAACTTAAAGACTGGAGGGAGAGTACTGACGCGAAGGGGGTAGGTGATGTTTAGAAAGGTTGGGTATTTAGGACATCATTATCTTCCACCTCATAGGAACCAACTTTGTACTGCTCCTTATAAAAGAAATTATTCATTTATTAAAGAAAATTGCCTCTCAAGATGAAATCATTTCAGGTCTCAAGCTAAGATCACCTTTCATGGGAGTACAGGCTTTCCCAAGAACAGGCATCCTCAGGATCTCTGCTATGCTCTGCCGTTGCCAAAGAGCTGCCCACATCAAGTGGGGGCATCCATGCACACACAGTGGGAGATTTCACAGGGCAGCATCTGGGGCCCTCCATCCTCAGAAAAGTCCTCTGAAAGATGCATTTCCATAGCAGTCTTCATAAAGGTAGCAGGAAGCAAGGGAAATAGAACCTGGGTTTAGAAACATTGGTGGGATTTAGACAAGAGGTGACGAGTAAAAAATATGCCCACTAGATGATGTAGATTAAGTACATGGTGCATTGTAGATAAAATGAGTAGGACATCTTCTCTGAAACAAGAACTTGATTTAAAGGTGTCACAGTGACAACGTTAGGACAAGAGAAAAACAGAAGTGTTGTGGTCCTTGGATGCCAGAGTATGGGCACTGGGAAGTCAGGAAACCTATTTAAGTGTATATTTTACCTAATCTTTCAGTAGCATTCTATATGATTGATCACTCCCTCTTTCCATCTTCCTCCTTGAAGCATTTCCTTCGGTTTGGGGGGTTTTTTGGACACAGCACACTCCTAGTTTCCCTAGTATGACTTTGGCCATTCATTCTCATTGTAGTTCCTCATTGTTAAAAAGTGAATGAAAAAAAAAAAGTGAATGATTTGCCCAAGGGAAAATGTAAGTGGAGAAGAACAAAAGTCTAAGAGCAGGATTAATGCATGCAACTATTTTGTGGTTGTGTCACTTTCATAACTAAAATTCTTTCAGAGCTTCTCAGTGTTGAGAATATCAAGCCAGAGTCGGGCTTTCTGTCACCCATTTTGACCTTCTGTCAACCATTTTCTCTAACCAGCCTAGTCTCTGAGAAATTCAAATGGTGATTCTACCCCTGAGCTCCAAATACACATTAATCACATTCATTCTCACCATTTCAAATAGGAATAACCAAAGACTACAAGCAAACATAATAATCAAAATTTTAACTTCCCATATTCTTTGCAGAAAACAACTCAGTAAACTGCAAGGATATATTGGACCAGCTAAAGAAGGAACACTACCATGAGGGAGAGGTCAAAAAAATATCTATTCTCCATATTTATGATTTATTTTTCTGGTACCATGTGTTAGTTTGGGTAAACTAGAGAAACAAATCCATGGAGATGCTCATATGTTTATAAGAGAGAGTTTTATATAAAGGATAAGTGTACATTAAGAAAACATCCCAGATCAAGCCCAAAAGTCCAGTATTAGCCCATATCTCCAACAGCAATATATAAAGTCCTCTTCAGACTCACAAAAAACATGCAATGATGCTGAATGTAGAAGATCACAGGTCAGTGGGTGGGAATTCTTGCAAATCCAGTAGCATTGCAAGCATCTCTGCACTGACAGGTGTCTCCACGTGGCTTCCCCAGGTCCAGGGTTCTGGATGCATCAGGATTTCTCCTCAGGGATGTCTCACAGGGAGTGAGTCAAGAGAGAAAGTGTCTCCCGCCTCTAAGGAAGAAAATCAGGATTTCCCAGAATCCTCAGGAGAAGGCCATGCCAACACAGAGGCCTCACTGACCACAGTCTGATCAACAGGCTAGACTCCATCACTACATACTTAATCCTTAAATTGACAATTATGTAACTACCACAGAGAGGATAGACAAAAATTCTTAATATGGCCAACAAGGCCCTGTATGGCCTGAACTCTCTACATCTCTGTACCATACTTTGTACCATGTGTCCCCAATCTCTCTCTGCTCCAGTCACAATAGTCATATGTCAACTCCTCAAATGCACTCAAATGTTCTCTCTTGCTTTGGGATCTCTGCCTTCAGTTGGTGAAGTGAAAAACTTACCCTTCAGATGTCTTTAATTTACTGAAGTCCTACTATTATGTCTCACAGAGCCAGGAACTTCTTATTTGTGGGAAGTATCAAACTTGTGATTTAAAAAAACAAAAGAAATGCGCTCATGATTTTATATTTGTGTATTTGATTAGTGTCAGTCTTATCAATCTTCCCAATTACCCTATGGAGTACAGGAGGACAAGGACTGCATCTGTATTAGTTTTCTAGTACTGGCACTTCACACAGTGACTGAAATATATTTAGCAGAGAACCTGAAATAATGCATAAATGTATGAATTCCCCACCACCTTTTTTCCCCTAAAGATTTTATTGGGGGCTCTAACAGCTCTTATAACATTCAATGCATCATTTGCATTAAGCATATTTGTATAAATGTTGCCATATTCATTTCTAAATGTTTTCTACTTGAGTCCTTGGTATAAGTTCCTTCTTCCCCTCCTTTTTTTTTAAATCATTTTATTGGGGACTCATACAACTCCCATCACAATCCACACACATATCAAGTGTATGCAGCCCACATTTGCACACTTGTTGCAATTATCATTCTCAAAACATCCTCCCTCCAGTACCAGCTCTCCATATTTCCCTTCCCCCATGAAAAATTAATAATTTACATATTGTTATTACTTTTTCATATCGCACACTGTCCAATGTGTCCCTTCACTTACTTCCCTGTTGTCTGTACCCCAGAGAGGAGGGTATATGTAGATTCTTGGAATTGGTTCCCCCTTTCTATTCCACCCTCCCACCACTAGTCCTGGGGGATCATCTATCTTAAATTCCCAATGTTTCGGGGCTGAGCCCCGGTGGCATAGTGGTTGTGCACAGGACTGCGGCCCACTGGGATGGAGGTTCGGTTCCAGCAGTGGGGCTGGGCCTCCTACTCCCACCACCGGAGAGCAGTGATGCTCCCCCCCAAAAAAAATCCCCAATGTTTCCAACTCCAGTGTACATTCCATGGTCTAGTTGGATTTGTCTGGGAGAATTGGGATCATGATGGTGGGTGAGAGGACACATTTGCAAACTACAGGAAAATTGCATATTTCATTGTTACTACACTGTACCTTGACTGACTCATCTCCTCACTGCAACCCCTCTGTAAGAGGATGTCGCTTCACTTATCAATGGGCTTTGGGTCCCAAAGGTAAATTTGGAAGGGATTGCATTTCGTATCATTAACTTTGAACTTTAATTCTTGAGCAGAGCAAAGGTTGTACAAAAATAGACTCATATGAATTAGGAAGTCAATGTTGGGAATGATAAATTCTGGGAGACTTACATTATGGGATTGTGTTGGGTAGACTAGAGAAACAAATTCATAAACACATATATGGATAAAAAGGAAAGGTTTATATACAAGAGGAATGGAACTTTGAGAAAGCATCCCAACCCAGTCCAGTCCAAGGTCATAAGTCCAACATTATCCCATATGTCTGATACCAGTCTATAAATCTCCTTCTGACTCATGGAGCACATGCAGTTGAAGCATCCCGGCGCTGGCAGGGGTCTCCCCATGACTCCTCGCGTCCAGGGCTCAGGGTCCATCAACAGCATGGAGTGACGGTAGAAGCAACTCAGTGCTGGCAGAGGTCTCCACATGGCTTCTCCAGCTTCAGAGGTCTGGTTCCATGAAGGTAAGGCCGTGTGGCTTCTCCTCTGGCTCCTCCAGTTCCTCAGACACTGCCATCTTGTCTCATCAGTTGAACGATTCCCAACAACTAGGAAGATGATCTATCATCTCCACAAGGGAAATATCGTGAGACTTCCCAGAATTCTCAGAGAAAGCCATGCCCACAGAGGTCTCATTGGCTATCTCCAGATTGACAGGCTAGACTCCACCCCTAGACTTCCTATCACGAAATTGATATCAAGAACATAACCGCCACAGGGATCCAGTTAGAATTCTACCAAAAGACTGAAATAAAGAATATCTATTAGGGGCTGAGCCCTGGTGGTGTAAGTGGTTGAGTGCGGAACTGCAGCCCGCGAGCTTGGCGGTTCAAATCCAGCAGTGGCTCTCAGGAGCGGCACTGGGTGGCTCCCACGACCACCAGAGGCAGTGATGCCCACAAAAAAAAAAAAAGAATATCTATTAGAGGGCTGAGCTCTGGTAGCACAGTGATTGAGTGTGGGACTGCAGCCCACGGGCTTGGCGGTTCAAAGCCAGCAGCGGCTTTCCAGGAGCAAGGTTGGGTAGTTCCCACGAGCATCAGAGGGCAGTGATGACCCCCCCCCCCAAAAAAAAAGAATGTCTATTAGGGCCAAGATAAACTGCTGCAAAAAAAAGACTCTTAAATGTTGTTTGGTGCCCTTTAGTCAATTCTACTAGTGGCCCTACAGGAAAGGGTAGAGGTGTCCCAGAGAGATTCCTAAATCTTTTCTCCCATGGAGCTGCTGAATATTTCAAATGATTGATCCTTTTGTTAGCAGCTAATCCTGTAATCACTGTGCTACCCCCCCCCAAATCAAAAGCCAAACTCATTGTTGTTGAGTCAATTTCAACTCATAGTGACCATATAGGACAGAGTAGAATTGCTACTGTAGGTTTCAGAAACTGTAACTTTCTCCCAGAGCAGCCGATGGTTTCAAACTACTGAACTTCTGGTTAGCAGCCACATGACCCACTATTTCACCTAGGCTCCAGGGCTCCTTAATTAAGCAACAGCTGGTTGTACCACGCAGGGTCCTCTGAGGTTACTACAACCACAATAAGTTAGGCCCTATGATTCTGGAATAATATAGAAAATAACCCATACTGTGAACACTCTTTTAAAAGGCTTATTACTGTGAACTAGGTGGATGTTTACACATCAAAAGCATCACATTTTTTTTTAAATTTTTTTGGCGGGGCATCACTGCCCTCTGGTGGTCATGGGAGCTACCCAGCGCTGCTCCTGAGAGCGCCGCTGGATTTGAACCACCAAGTCCGCTGGCCGCAGTGCTGAACTCAACCACTTAACGCCACCGGGGCTCAGCCCCACATTTTCTTTTTGCACTCAACCAGTCACCTAGCCTTGCTTACTCCTTTTACCTCCAAGTTTGCCTCCTTGTAAGATATGATCTTCCCCTTTGCTCGAGTTAAAAACTATCCAGACTCTGGTGTATTGCTCCCCCCCCCCTCCTTCCTTTTCCTTTCCACCTCTGGTAGCCATCAAGGTGCTTTTTTTGGGGGGGGGGGTGGGGAGGGCATCACTGCTCTCTGGTGATGGGAGTAGGAGGCCCAGCCCCACTGCTGGAATTGAACCTCCGTCCCAGTGGGCTGCAGTCCCACGCAAACCACTATGCCACCGGGGCTCAGCCCAAGGTGCTTCTTTTCATATGAAATCTTTTTTTTGTTTTTTTATAATAGTGGTCAAAACAATATTTGTTCTTTTGTGACCAATTTCTCTCAGCATAATGTTCTCTAAATCCATCCATATCATGAGGTGTTTCACATTATTCTTTACCGAGGTGCAGTTTCTCATTGTGTGTGTACCAAATTTATCATTCTATTCTACTGATAGGCATTTAGGTTGTTTTTGTCTTCTTGCTATTGTGAGCTGTGCTGTGATGAATGTGGACACGCATACATCTGCTTGTGTTTTGTTCTTTACTTTTTTGGAGGCCTACACTTTTGTTGGGTTATATTCCCAGTCATTTGAGGAAGTGCCATACTACTTCCACAGCACTTACACAGTTTCACAAACCTCCCAGCCATGGATGAGGCTTCCAATCTCTCCACACT
>PVJH01022684.1:0-36166 GCA_004026705.1 Nesogale talazaci
AGGATCAAGAAACTGCGGTACACACAGAAAACGAAACACTACTGCGCATTGCTAAAAAACACTTCATAGCATGGATGGGCATGGAGAACACTGTGCTGACTGAATTCGTCCATCGCTGAAGGACAAATATCAAAAGAGAACACTGTGGTGGTGGTGTTTTGGGGGGAGGGGACAAGATAGACTTTCACACCCAAGGAGATAGACTTTGGAGGCTGTTAAGTGCGGAGGACTCAGGAAGAAGGTAAGCAGCAGGCTAGACTGCCGAGGGGTGTTCACCAGGTGAAATGGGAGAGAGAAATCCAACAAGAGGGGGAAGAGAAGACAAGGGGTGGGGGGGAGGGCATACTATTGGGGGATAAGTGGTTCGAACTGTTGAATACAAAGTTGATGATCTGAAATGTGACCCCCACCTCATTTACTACAAGAAATTGTTGTTGCAATGGGATTTTTCAAAGAAATCCCAAAGCCCTCGCCTATGTGAAACCAAGTCTCCCCAATTCTTGCTGCTAAGAAGCATTCCAGATACTTCTTCCAGGATAGATTTGTTCATTCTTCTGACCGTCCATGACATATTCAGTATGCTCCACAAACACCATCAGGATCCCAGGAGTCTCTCCAAAACATGACATTATGGGCTAGGGCAGTTAGGTTGGGGTTAACTTGACCATGTCTACCCTGTCCATCAGGCGGAAGCCCAGTGATGCCTCTGTGGGAGGTCTGGCCTTTTAATGAGAGAGGCAGGGAAGACATTCCCTCCCTGGACTTATACTTTCCTCCTTGCCAGGACTCTGCTCTCCCCCTCTAGGGACAGCCCCAGGTGGGCGGACAAACTGAAAGCTTTAGGTTCACTGCCTGCTGTGTTTTCGTCGACCTTGGATCCCCTTGGTTCGACACCCACCAACCTGTGACCTCTCTGCCTCCTGCTTCACTGTTCTGCATCCTTGGCTTGCAGTTGCGTGGGCCTGAAGAGGGCTAACCTGGGACTCATGGACTTGACGTGGCTGGGCTGAGATACCTTCTTAATAGAAAAACCCTTATACACAGATGAGCATCACTAATTGTGCTTCTCTCCCCAACTCCGCCAGCATATATGCTGATAGGTTTTTCAGCTGAAAGGCCAGAAATCAGCTAGAACTGAGTTCAAATTCTGGTTACACCCCTTATTGGCAGTGTAGGCAGGAGTTAGAAACGTACTGCTCTGAGCCTCAGTTTCTCTACCTGTAAAAGGAAAACAGTAATTCGTGCTTCATGCAATAGTTGAAAGCAGAAAACATAATGCCACATGTTTGCTGGGTAACCAGTTAATCATCCACAAATTGGTACTGCTATTTATAGGCCTTGGTCATTGACAACAAAAGTACTAGAATTAAATTAGTAAATGCAAAAAGAAGGTCTAAAGCTTATGAAAGAGAAGTACGAGTTGACTGTGACCTTGAAGAACGTTTTACTTACCCATAAATACAAGAGATGTCGATAACCACATCTATCATATCACAGCAGAGCTCATAAGTCTGCATATCCACTGGGGTACTATCAGTTGCAATATAAATTTTACTGACCACATCAAAGAGAAAAGCCTTTTCAATCCCAGAATTCTGAAACAAAAAGATGCTGCCTTAAAGTGACAGTTAATTTCAGACCAGATCATAGTTATATAAAATGACATGCCATCCTTAATGTAAAATCCAAATGAGCAAAAACTATGTTCCTGAAAATTCCAAGTTGTGGTATTTCATTACAACTTAAACTGCACAGTCAAAAACTTCCTGAGAAAGGAAGAGTGAGCTGCCCCAAAGGAATTGGTTTATCATAAATTACTTAATTTTTTTGTGGGCATCACTGCCCTCTGGTGGGAGTAGGAGGTACAGCCTTGCTCCTGGAGAGCTGCTGCTGGATTTGAACCACCAACCCAGTGGGCCACTGAGTCCCACAGCCATCGGGGCTCAGCCCAATTACTTACTTAATTTACGCAGGCAAACTGGGCAGTGTTTACAACACTAACCAACATAGTCCTCTATACACACACCCCAAAGTGGATTTTACCAACTGAAAATATGAAAACACATTTTTTTTTAAATCTAGAAAGGCAATCCTGAAGTGGTGCTGAGACCGAGCCCAGGGCAGTCTCACAAACAGGTCGTTTTTTTGCCCACTGGCAGTGTCTCTAAACACATAAAAATATATACAGCAACATGAGCCCCGTTAACTACTCTAGCCCTCACCTCTCATAGGGCACTATCAGAGTGAGTGCCCACCACTCGAATAAACACTTCAAGTCTACCAGCTTTAGAGTGAAAGGTTTACCGAGTCTACAACACTATCTCTGGGCATCTCTATTTTCACTGCACTAGAGCGGGCCAGGCAGGGGGGCAGGTGGGAAAGGTCATGGGGAAGGGAGGTGAGATCCAATACACGCTATAAGGAGAAAAGGGAAGCATGGGGAGAAAGTTAATGCCTCCTCATGTGTGCAAATTAAAAATAAATAAATAAAGACGAATCCTCAAGTGTCATGCTTGAGTGACCTCGATCGTTAGGAAGAATCTGCCGAAGTCCGCAGACCTTGATGGTGCCTGCCATGACATTCCACAGGGCTTCTTCCAAGGAGGGGTGGGCCCAGCATCATGTACTTACTGAGATGAAGATGTTCAGCAAATTCTCCAGGGTGGGGAGTTGTGGGATCAGTTTCTGAACCACTTTGCTAAAAGCTTCGAAGATTGAATGGTCGTAGATGCTCGTCAGATAAAAGCTGTAAGGAGGAAACAATACTTCATCACATGTTCCTTCGGGCTGAGGAATACACTGCTTAGGCTATGTCCTCACACCCGTCGCCTGCCTTCAGAATCTGCAGTTCTAGAACACCCGGTATTTTCTGCTCACTGCCATCCAGTAGTCAAGCCCAATGCACGAGACCCCACCTCACCCCCACCCCCGCCCCAGGACAGAGCCAACTGCTATCTAGGGTTTCTTTAGTCGTTACAGGAGCAGACCACCTCATTCTTCTCCAGCAGAACCCCCGGTCTTGGATGTGGCAACCACGTGCTTATAGGGCAGTGTCAGCAGGACTCCTGACCAACACTCGAGTCTCCTTTGGATTAAACAATGAGCTCCATAAAACAGGGAGCTTTTTTTTTAAAGCAAGCTCTCTTCCCTCTGCGCTCCAAAAGCAAGAACCATGCCGACTCTTGCTTGCGGACGGGCTGGACTGCAAAGCTTAAACTTGCAGCGGCGGGTGCCCACACCATCTTCCTTCAGCTCTCAGAGAACCATCTTTATACACAGTCCTCCTGGGCTTTCCCAAGTCACTCAATGGGGATGCACCTGGCGGCCAATCAGAGGCTGCCGCTCAAACCTGAGGGAGAAGAAGGGCTGACCAGTTGGCTTTCATTAAGAGGAAGGCCTAGAAGACTCGAGGGGGGGGCACTTCTCCTTGTCAAACCCCAATCAACGGCTGACAACCCCAAAGCAGCAGGTTGATCCGGGTAGCAGCCACCAGACTAGTGACATTGAAATGTCTGCTCTCCATTTCCGAGTTTGAAAAGTGGTGCTGTAGCGTCATACGCAGAGTGAAGGCGCGAGTGTGGTGGGTGTCTTCTGTGGCTCTTTATTTCCACTCTCAGCCCTTCACGTCAACTCCAATGCCCAGAGACCCACCCACGGGTGACCAGGTAGAACAAAGCACCTCTGGGTGGGCTCAAACTGTCAACCTCTCCATTAGTAGCTATTTTTAATTATAGATACTGCACAAGACCTCTCAAAAGAGTTCCTGTGCAAGGATGCCATTCTGAAGACTCTAGATGCAATGATGTCATAAGCATTCCAAAGCCGAGACATACACAAGGAAGACCTCCTGTCGTAGTTACACAATGTCAACCTAAAAAGATAGGAATGTGTAGGGGAGGAATTTGGCCTTCCAATCAAGCCACAGCCTGACAGTGCTTCCTTATGGCCCAGGCCTTCTCATAAAGAGGGTCCGGGGAACAACCCCCACCCCCCCACCTCTCTCTGTCTTCCCCTTCCTGCTGGTGGACCCTGGTGGCTGCCAGAGCCCTGTGATATGGCGCCACTAGACTTTGCACCCACTGGCCTGCCATCTTCTTTGCAGGTGCTTGTGTGGGTCTGCAGAGAGAATCAGTGATTTGTATTGGATGTACAGACTTGACTGGACCGGGCTGGGTTATTTGCCTGATACGCGTTTACCCTTTCTTACACATATGTGATTATCACTGAATTTGTTTCTCTAGTCATCCTGGCCTCGCCCACCTAGGGGGAATGATGCATTTGAATTACGGTGTATTTAGGAGGAATATGGAAATCCCGGGCCGCATGCCGGAAAACAGAGCTGTCTTAGAAGTGCAGGCAGGTCGCTCGCCAGAAGCACTATGGGACAAGGCTTCCTCTCCTAAAAGGACAGCATGCTGGGCAGAACAGTGGATGACCGTGTCCCCCAGGGAGGTGACACAGGCAGCCCACCAGGGACTCCAGCCTCACCCCAGTGAGGAGGGTGTGCGGAGTTCCAGTTCATTGTACACAGGGCCCCAGGGAGTGGGGGTGGGGGAGGCCGAACTACAGTCTCCTGTTCTTCCAGGATGGTTAAGTTTCCACCAGGAGCTCTGGCGGCTGAGTGGGGTCCAAGCGGCAGTGCTAACCACAGGAAACCAGGCTCTCACGCCAGCTGCTCCGCGAGAGGAAGAGGGGACTGTCCACTCCCCACGGGAATGTAAAGGCTCTGTCCCATGGGCCACTGAGCCCGAAGGCACGCAATGGCAGTGAGCTTCTGAGCTTCAAACGTCCCCCTCCGATTGGTCCCTTCTCGGCTATACCCAGGGGGTGCCTGGCTCCCATGTGGCTGGAAAACCCTAGCTTGGTCCAAGGCGGAAACAAATGCCTTGCTTTGACCAGGGATTACAAGGCACACATTCCAAGTTGCTTTTCCTAAATCCCCAATGCTTCCCTCCCCCCCTCCCCCGCCGACCCCCGATATCTGCAGCACCAAATCAGGTGTCTCTGGCCCCCCACCCAGTTGGGCCCCCTGCTCTCACCTGAGGTGGATTTTCTCCAATCCGGCGTCTGTCAGGTCATCGTTGGCCCTCTGGTGAATATCTCTTTGGGTTTCAATTTTGTGGTCATCGGACAGGCCATCCACTTTATGAATGAACACCTCGAAGTTGATGTCGGTGTTCACTTTGTAGGCCCTGGTCACCGTGAGGTGGAGCCTGGCCAGGGCCTCCATGTAGTCGTCCTGGGAACAAAGACGCGTCTGGTCAAGACGAGCCGTCCGAGGCGCCTGCCCCTGCTGCCCCGGGCCTCTGGGAACCACGCAAGGATAAACCCCCACATAGGTGGCGAAGCCCCAAAGAGAACCTCGCTTCCTAAAACCCAATCTGAAACCGTCGGGTTTTGTTTTCAAAGAGGAAAATAAACACTAAATCACTGCATGACGCAGCAATTCCACTCCTTGTTAGACACTTAAAAGAATGACAAAAACAAACAAATATACATACACGGTGAGTGCCGTCCTAGTCACAACAGCCTCCATATGCTCCGTGGCTGGGGAATAAATGAACAAAGCGTGGCATAGGCAGATGAGAATATAGCACCACCATAACGAGGATGGCCTACAGCCAGATAGCCATGCTACAGCATGGATAGCCCTCAGAAATGTTACACGTCAAAGAAGCCAGGCACAAAAATGACATGAATGTGTATTATCCAGAACATGCATATCCACAAAGACAGAAGCAGATGGCTGGTGGCGGGGGCTGGGGGCAGAAGGAAAAAGCTGCCTTAGAGTCCAGGTCCCCAGGCCCACCTGGCCTCAGTCAAGTGTTAGGAATGCGGCCGCACTCGTCTGGCTCTGCCTCTGTGGATGGCAGAGGTCTCACATGACGGCAGGGCTGAGGAGTCTTCCTCTGTGGAAACTCCCCAGAAACAAAGCCTGAAATACTCATTATCTGCCTTTATAGAAAAAAGTTGCTTCCGAACTCAGTGACTCGATCCCATGTTTTACCCCTACTGGCAGATGGCATGAGCACTCTGACTCAGTTACCTTGGCAACACCCAACAATGTGAGGCCCAACCCCTCCTATGGATGGAGTCAAAACCCGTGTCCATCTCTCCGTCTACAAAATGAAACAGCCGACACTGGAGCCCAGGGCTCCTCCCGGTCCCCACCCCCAGAAGCGCCACTACCCTGAGGGCAGTCTTCCTTCCCACTCCACTCTTCACATTTAATATATGCATATTCACACATATCCCTGTACCATACAACTCGCTCACATGGTTTGAAGTTTCAAGGACTTTATCACGTGCCCTTTTAACATCTAACATTTTCTGTGACTCAACTCTATTGAAGTGCCTAGCTCCCGTCAGCCTCACTTCAGTGAACGAATGGTCCATCATTCACCATCTATCTGCCTGCTGCCATTGAGACTGCATCAGTGCAGACGCTAATGCTCTGGGCACTCTTCTGCACAAGTGTTGTCTGGGGCTGACTCCTGTGACTCGGGGACAGCCTTGGCTGGGTCACAGGAAGGCATACCCTAAACCCGAATGCTCAGTGTCACAGATGCCCTAGACATCCCCACCAACGGGCGAGGTTGTCGGTTAGGCAGGTTTCAAGGATGTGAACAGAATTGTATTAAGTATCATAGAGCTAAAAGGAGAGAGATTTACAGGAGAGAATGTAAAGGGCTTTCCAATGCCAGTCATGACCTTTGCTGTGTTGTTGTTAGAGGCAACTGGTGGCACGTGGTGGCCCCTTGTAACAGACAAATGGCCCTAAAGGATTTTCCAGGTGGTCCATGATATGCAGGAGCCCTGGTGGCCACAGCAGTAAGTGAGTGCTCCATAGGCAAACAGGCCTGACCACCTGGGTTGTCAGGAATCCGGCTAGGTAGTAGTAGAAAACTACTAAACAAGAAACCAAACTTGACCAGTGGTTCCCACGGGCGAAGAAAGAATCTTTTTTTGCTAACGGGGCATTGAGTTGATGTCAATGGTGCTGGAATAACTTGGGAAAGCCTATCAATAATGGGTGCACAAAGGGTGTAGTCAAAGGCACTGAGTTATATATGTAGAAGTTGCTGAACTGGAGGATATTCTATTGTGCTTATTTTTTGCCACAATTAAAAAAAATTTACACTAATAACAATGAGCACAAGGAAGAAGAAAATGTTCTAAAATTGATTGTGGTAATGATTTGTACTACTCCTTTTGGGGGGATTTTTTGTTTTCTTTTGTTTCAAAAGAGGGAAGTGTCTTCTGTTTGTTTTTAAATCATTTTATTGAGGGTTCATACACCTCTTTTCACAATCCATCCATCCATCCATTGCATGTCAAGCACATTTTGTTCTACTCCTTCTGGATATGACTGAATTATTATTGTATTATTTTATGATACATTGATGAAGTGCCAATATAACTGTTTAATAACAAGGTGTGTGTGTGTGTGTGTGTGTGTGTGTGTGTGTGTGTGTGTGAGAGAGAGAGAGAGAGAGAATACTTGGTCTATCACAGTAGAGGCATTATGGATGAGTACTCCCATTTAAGAAGGTCTGCATTGGTTGTTCTCTTCCAGGACATGCAAACAGTGAGGGGTAAAAAACACACAGCCCTGAGTGCACATCCACATACTCCTTGTCAGTGAGTCAATGCCAGCTTGCGATGCCCCTCCAGGACAGGGTGGAAGCCTGTGGGCTTCCGAGGCTGTAGCTTTCTGGGAGTAGAAAGGCCGACTTTCTCCCACAGAGCAGCTGGTGACTTTGAACTGTGGACCTTGAGGACCACATTCCAGCGTGTAACCACAACGTCACCAGGATTCCCGACATCCACAGAAGGTCTGGAAACTACTGGTCGCAGCCAGACTCGCTGTGGGATCCCAAGGCACATGAGGAATGGCTTTGGGGGCTGAGGGGGCCCCCGGCAGCCTGTGGCATCTGTGACAGTCACAAATCTGGTGTCAATTTCAGGATTGGGAGTGTAGGGGTGGAGTCTAGCATGTCAATCAGGAGATACCCAATGAGACTCTGTGTGGCCATGGCTTGCTCCTGAGAATTCTGGGAAATCTAGCCTTATTTCCCCCTGGGAGGTGAGAGAATCAAGGCTCAGTCCCTTGGGGATGCTCGACTGACAAGACACAAGGCCGACTCCCTGTGAGACATCCCAGAGAAGAAATCACATGGGCTTACCCTGATGGAAACAGACCTCTGAAACTGGAAAAGCCATGCAGAGACTCCTGCCAGTGCTGAGATGCTTGAGAAGTCACAGAGAGGCCCCTGCCAGCACTGAGATGTTTCTACCACCACTGGATACACAAGACTCTGCACCCACTGACCTGTGATTGTCCTGGCATCATTGCATGTGCTTCATGAGTCTGAAGAGGGCTTATGGATTGGTATTAGACATAAGGGCTAATATAGGACTTGCAGGCTTAGAATGGACTGGGTTGGGATGTTTTCTCAATGTTCCATTCCTCTTATATATAAACGTCTCCCTAATATACATATGGGTGTTTGTGAATTTGTTTCTCTGGTGCACCCGGACTAACACAGCATCCACGGAGCGTCACATGGTTCCCTCGTGGGGAAATCACTTGGGGAGACCTGCCATTCTCTCTGCTTCCACAAGCATCTAGGGAGCCCACTTGCATGATGGTGATACATGTATGTGGCAGCGCTGTGGTTGTGAGGAATTCAGAAGCAGAAAATAAACAGATGAAGTGTCAGACCAACAGCACCCAGCTGAAAAATGAAGGAAATGCCGGCCAAGTGTAGCCGCCCCAGCTCCTGCTGCCCGACCCGTTGTCCATGCTGGTCACCCCACCCCCACTCCCACCCTCACCCCCGCAGATCCTGCAGACCAGAACTGTCATCAGCGCCAACCCACGGGTCGGGTCTGAAACGGTGCCTTGCAGTCTTTTTTCCTTTTGATAAGTAACAGATCTCAATTATAACTTTTTTGAAACTGCAGCTTAAAAAGGAGAGACTACCTCAGACCTTTCTCTGCACGATGGCTTAAAAAAATAAAAAAGAACAGATGAGAGGCTCTGCTGTTCGAGTCCAGGTAGAATTAAAACCAAATTAGAGCTGCGTTTTTAAAAGCCCAGGGAGCCTAGAAGAGTCGCATGAAAGCCAACTAGAAATCCTGAGAAAGGTCTGCAACGGTCTTTCAGTAATGACTCACTAAGCCAGAGCCCTGCAATGAGGACTAATCGGCTTAGAATCCACAGATCACAGACAGGGCTGCCCCTGCCACCTGTGGCTCAACCCCTGCGCGGAGGTGAGCGGGGAGACAGATGGAGGCCCGGAGAGACAGCAGGCGATGGGACACCTCAGCGCCCCTGCAGCAGGGCCTGCACCCCAGCTGCTCCCCTCCGGCTCCAGACTCTTTAATTGACGGCGCCGGCTGATGGGAGGCAGGGACACTGCCAAGGCCACAGATGGGCCAGAAAACAGGTCAGGACAAGGGGGGCTGTCAGGAGAGCAGCCACTGGCCCTGTAGCTAGTCCATGCCTGCGAGCTCGCTCCCACCACCTGCTGGCTGGGGCACAGGAGGAGGGGAAGCCAGTAAGAGACAGGCGCCCAGATCAAGCATTTGGTCTGGAGTCTCCCTCTATCCGCACCAGAGAAGGGTCTCTTCTAACACAGGGTCATGCAGGAAGTGCGCACGCACTCGCTCAGGGCAGAAAGGCTTGGCTGCAAGTTTCATAATTATATTAAACAGACACCCAGCCTCCTGTCTCGTGAGGCCTGTGCAGCCTTCTTGGGAAATGGTTCTCCCGGGCATGTGCTCAGAGCCGGTGTCTCTCACACCCACCCCCAGCCCCGTCATCGGTCACTTTCTGGGAAACACCTGTCTCCCTCTCAGTGGGGTGTGCCATCCGCCTGGGCCAGAGGACGGAGCTCCTCCTCGGGGCATGTGGTGTGTGGGAACAGAGAGCACTCTGACGAAATGTCAGCCAGTCATCAACAAGAACAGCGGATCTCAATCTGGTGGCCGAACGACCCTTTCACAGGGGACACCTAAGACCGTTGGAAAACACATCAATATTTCACAATATATAATTACATATTGTTTTGCGATTAGTCACTATGCTTTAGCTAGGTTCAATTTTTGTTTGTTGTTGTTGTTTTGGGGGGCCATCACTGCCCTCTGGTGGGAATAGGAGGCCTAGCCTTGCTTCTGGAGAGCTGTTGCTGGATTTGAACCACCAACCCAGTGGGCCATAGTCCCGCACACAACCACTATGCCACCGGGGCTCAGCCCCGCTGTGTTCAACTTGTAGCCATGAAAATATCTCCTGCATCCCAGATATCTACGTGACAATTCGTAACAGTGGCAAAATGACAGTGATGAAGTGGCAATGGAAATAATTCTATGGTGTGTGTGTGTGTGTGTGGGGGGGGTTACCATCGCATGAGATGTATGAAAGGGTGGCAGCACGTGGAAGGTGGAGAACCACTGCACTGGAGAATGCTGACTCAATGCTTGCTGGGAGGTTTTCTATTGCTTATTATTATTTTTTTTCTCATGGGAAAAGGAGCCAAGGCCATGGCAGGGGGGCTGACTGCTGGGGCACCGCTGAGCATCACCTTCGTGCAGCCCAAACGAGGTGATGATGGCACTGTTGTCCTCTTCACAGACGCAGCCCACGATTCGCTTGTTGGGGATGGTGGGGACTAAATCAGGGTCCTCTTCGGTGCCTGCGGCTGCCTTCGGAACAAGCATAGTGTATGGATCTTGGCGTGCGGCCATCAGGAGCTCCCTCTCCAGGCCCGTCATCTGCTCATCGTCTGTAACCCACCCATTCCACCCACCATACCACACACGGGGTCACCCCCTTGGGACCGCGGACCCTCGGGGCCTGAGCGGTCAATGCCCCAGCTCCTCGAAGCAGCCTTGAGGCCAAAACTCCTGCAACCGGCAGAAGCACGTCTAACAACCGCTCGTTTCTGAGCAGTGGTTCACCAAGCCTTTCTGCTGAGGTGCATCTGCGTGGACCCAATCTCCAACCTCAACTAGTCGCAACGCCAAGACTTCTTGCTGGGGGTACCCCCCATCACAATGAATTTCCCCCCCAAAGCTAGGTATTTAAATTGTTTTATGAAACAACCTCATCACCTTCACAGGACTCTCCATCACACTTAATACATTAGTCCGAGCTGCGGCTCCATGTTTGGAAACCTTTTTCAAACTCATCTCTTTGGGTGTTGGACAGCACCTCCCTCATTTTTTTCTTCTTTACCTCTTCTATCAAATCGCTGTCCTTAAATGTCACTCTGCGTTTGCAGAAAGAAAAAAAAAAGGAAGTGCACGGAGGGAGGCCAGATGAGTAAGGTGTGTGGAGCAAGAGAAGCATGCTGTTTTTAGACCAAAACTGGCACAATGAGATGGCTGCATGCGCAGGTGGCAAAACCAGTTCTATGTCTGCCACACATCAGGCCCTTTTTTTTTTTGCCGTACACTATTGTGCTACTTTTCAGAAGCGCCAAACAGAAATTTTGATTAACAGTCTGATCTGGTGGAATGAACTCTACATTTCCGTCCATTCAGGAAGATGACTGATTTCCAGAACAAGGTTTGTCAGCAACCGACATTTTGAAACAAGAAAACCACTCGGACATTTGGATTTTCCCCATAGGGCTGTCCTTGTAAGCTGTGTTTGGCATCACACAGTTTCTGCTACATTCTTCCCCAGCAGGAAGCAAATATTCACAGCCACAAATTATTCTCTGAAACCGGCCATCGCAAACAAACAAACAAACACTAAACGAGCTTAGAGAGAAAAAACTTTTATGAAAACATTCACTGTGACCAGAGAGAACCTTCCCAGGCAACCCCACTGGGTGCACCAACTCAGAGCGAGTTGCGTGATATTCACCTAGTGGGAAAAAAATGGGTACTATGAAAACTCTCCCAGCAGAGATTTTCCTTTTGTTGTTGGCTTTTTATTGGAGGGTGGGTGCTCTTAGTAGACTCTTTTCTAAAACTGATCTGCCAGAGACACACCCCCCCCCACTTGCTGTCCCACAGTTACACACACACACACACACACACACACACACACACACACACACATCAGTGACCTAGACTCCCATTCCAGCTGTGGAGGCCTCCTGGGTACAGTCGCCCTGCTATGCTCGCTGGAGTCACCCCTGATGGAGAGACGCACTCTAAAGACCAGGAAAAGGGTGCTCGCTCTGCAAGGCAAGGGCTTTCTCATTCTTCCCTGTCTACCAAGATGGAAGACCCGATTGGCTATCTGCTGATGATAAGTTCTTGATTTTTGTGACAGGAAACTGAGCAATTCAGGAACTCTACGCTGGAAAGACTTTAAATAATTTAGTGCATGCTGTAAGCAAAACTCACCTGCAGCCCCTGTCTATTGACGTGAACCCATTTCTGGGTGCTCACATCTATACAAAACAGACACGTGCTGACAAACTGAGGGAAAGCTCTGTCCTAGTCAAGCATTGACCTGTGAAATAAATGGAGGAAATAGCATCTCCCTTTTTCACCTTTACTAATCAGCTAGGAAAACACAAATCAAGTTCTGCTAAGACAAGAATCAACTGTCTTCTGACAATACTTTTCTTTCTTTCTTTTTTTATTTTTTATTTTTTTTAAGGCACCCCTGCCCTCAGGTGGTGGGAGGAGGAGGCCCAGCCTTTGCTCCTGGGAGCTGTAATTGAACCTCCATCCCAGTGGGCCGCAGTCCCGCGCACAACCACTACGCCCCCGGGGCTCAGGCCCTGGCAATACTTTTCAATGATAGGATTGAGAAGAACAGTTTTCATTTGGAAAATGTTTTCCTCGTAAGAAATTCTAGACCTTTTAAAATGTAAGTTAATGTGCCTTGCTGTCTCATAGGACACCTGGGCTGTGTCACTCATTAGGAAACAGTGCCTGGCCTTTCTCTGCAGTAAGGCGGGTGGGGGGATGGGGATAGTTTTCAACTGCTGATTGAGGCCTCTGAAATCTAAATGGATCCCCCAAAGGGGTCAGCTAAAGAGCCCTCAGGCTGCAGTAGTGCAGGGGGTAGCTGCTAACAGAAGTCAGTTGTCCAAACCCACCCAGTGGTTTTCTCCCTGATGATTTGCTCTCAAGACAATTGCAGTCTTGCAGATGAGGGGGGTTGGGGGGGAGGAAGGGAGGCGACTGCCAGACTGCATCTTCAGGACTCAGAACAACACAACCTCACACAACAAGAAGGGTCCCTGTTGCTCGGGGCCAGATGATGGGAGCCTGAGAACCCTGGCGGAGGAACGCTTGTTTGGCACAAAGACTCGTTCTGGATGTCAAACCAGGAAAACCAAAACCATCACATATGAACTTGTTGTAACAAGGGGAGAGCCTCTCTGAGTGGCTGGGGATCCCCCCCGGCCCCCACCCCCAAGTTTCTGAGCTGTACCTGGGAGTCGATGACAAATATCAGGGCTCCTGTTCCCCGGAAGATCATCTCATAGTCGAATGTCGGGTCAAAAAAGTCGATCTGCCCCGGGAAGTCCCAGATCTGAAAGTTGACGAAGGAGCTGTTGGAGACGTCTTCACGGCATATCTTGTTGGTGCTCTCCAGGAACAGGGTCTCGTTGGGAGACATTTTGTGAAAGACCACTTTCTGGATGGATGACTTGCCGCTCCTCCGCAGGCCCATCAGCAGGATCCTGGGCTTCACCTCGGTGCTGAAGGGGTCGCTGAAGTCCAGGACTGGGGAAGCACAAGGAGGAAAGAAAGAGGGTCAGGCCCTCTCGCAGTGGCTAATCCGAAGGATTTCACTCCCACCCGGCAAGAGACTACTCTGAGATTCACCACCCACCCGTCTCTGCCAAATGCAGGAAATCACTCCCGGAAGGGCAGCTTTGACTAGAGGCGCACCATGGGGTGGAGGGTGGGGGATGCTGTTTCACTACCACTCATAGACACCCTCTCCCCATCCACACAAGGTGAGGACTCCTGCAATTCCACATCACATACAGGGGGTCTCCTGCAGCCGACTGACAGCGGACCGGACCCGAATCCAATCTCAGCTTCTGGAGCAAGGTCCTCCTTTGCCCAGAACATCAGAGCCACGATGTTCTTCCTCAAGAGGCCTTTGTAGATGGGAGTCCGGCTCTCGCTCCTCACCAGGGCCACAGACGCCAGACCACGGCACGGACTGCATGCCTCCGCCTCCCACCATGCTCCAGGGCAGAAGGCCTACACTGGCTGTCTGGCCTGGTGCCCCAGAAGAGGCAGCAAGTGTTGGTTTGTAGGCTGGTTTCTTTGTAAAGGAAGTCCCTCGGTCATGGAAGCTGCGTTACGTGGCTGTCACAGTGGATGCCACAGCTAGAGAGAGCACCAGCCATCATAGCGGGAGCTCTGGAAGTCCCTGCTGCTCCAGGCCCTGGTGACAAACTGAATCCCAAGATCCTGGGTCCAGGGTCCTCGAGGATTAGGCAGCACTGCATAAGGACAGGAATGACTTTGCAACTGAGTTTGCCTCTGTTTTATTCTGTCATGGTTGCTGGCTTTTTCTGACTCTCTGTGTTGTAACGTTATATGTTTATTAGTATATGAAATCCTAGGGGGCTGAATCTATAGAGACAGTAACTGAATTAAGGGTTCCTTGGGAGCTACTGCGGTGGGGGAGGGACAACTGGGGAACTAGTAACCAAAAAGAGAAAATATTCTAAAACTGATTGTAATGACTGTATACTTTCAAGAATGACTGAGTTGTATGATACTGGAATTATGACTCAGTTTATTAAAAAACAGGGATTAACATAAGCACTCAAAACAATAGCAGGCCCTTCTTATTCTCTAAACATAAGCTAGTTCCATAGTGTTCTTTTTTTGTGTGTGGCATCACTTCCATAGTGTTTTTTTTACTCTTTATTTCAATTTTTTTTTTTACTATAGTGTTCTTTTAACTCTAGATAACCACTTAATTCCTATGCAATCATTCTACTTGATTAAATGTAGAAATGTCAGAGTTCTGAAGTTTCAGTTGTGAGAGCTTAGACAAGATAATTAGCTTCTGGGCTGAGCCCCAGTGGCGTAGTCGTTGAGTGAGGGACTGTGGCACACTGGCTTGGTGGTTCAAATCCAGCAGCAGCAAGACTGGGTAGCTCCCACGACCACCAGAGGGCAGTGATGCCCAAAAACAAACAAACAAAAGATAATTAGCTTCTAAGACCAACTCCAACATCTGTGAAATGGAGCTGATAATAATGATACAGATTTTTAGGGTTAATGTGATAATTAAATGATATCAAATATCTAAATAGGGCTGAGCCCCAGTGGCGTAAGTGGTTGAGTGAGGGACTGCGGCCTATGGGCTTGGTGGTTCAAATCCAGCGGCAGCTCTTAGGAGCAGCACTGGGTAACGCCCACGACCACCAGAGGTAGTGATGCGCCACCCCCCGCCCCCCAAAAAAAAGACTAATATCTAAATAATTCTTTAAAATAAGTTTCTTCATTTTTCCCTTCAATATTAGTCTCATTTTTTTTTAATGTGCTGGGGCAACTGGATATTCACATTATAAAGGATGAATTTGGACTGCTACCTCACACTATATAGAAAAACAACCTCAGATGAAGCAAAGATCTAAACATAAGAGCTAAAACTATGTAATTCTTAGCGAAAAAAACATAGGAATAAGTTGTTGTGGCCTTAAGTTAGGCAATTATTTCTAGATATGACACCAAAAGCATAAGCAAGCAAAGGGGAACAAACAACAACAAACCCAGATAAACTAGGCTTCATCGAAGTTGACAAAAGCCAAACTACAACGCTGAATCCATCTCACCTGAATTTAGAGACCATCTCCAGAAAAGATGGGACCCAGTGAGCACTGAGGACCAGCGAGCTGATGAGCTGGGGGTTGATATCATGAAGGTCATGCATGAAGAGAGCCAAGGTCGGTCAAAGGGCAGGGAAGAACAATAGGTCAAAGGAGTGTTGAAGAGCCTCTGAAACTTGCTCGGGACACAGAGTCCCTAAAATGAATACGAGGATCGGGTTAAAGAGCTGGACGGGACATTTCCAGGGGCAGCTCCAGAAGACAATGCAAAGGATTACGATGAAAAATTGGGACACCAAAAAGGAAGAATACCTTTAGCAAACCTCAAGCTGAAAGAACAGAGGAAAAAAAAAACTCAGCCTCAAGTTGTAATGCTGAAGGTTTCTGGGGGCAAAATATGGCACCATGCAGAAAGCACCAAAGAAGATGGAAATACACAGACATTGTACCAAAAAAAACTGGCTGCCATAACATGCCGCCATGACAAGACCAAGTACCAATGGTACTGAGAGTCCAAGCTACACGGAAGGCATTATCCTATAACAAACCTGCAAGAACTGCTGAGACACCAACTGCAGTGTTTCAACCACCTGGCAAAGAACGAGGACCCTTTACTCAGCCCAATTTCACTGGCTGTCGGATAATTTCCACCTTCTCTTGATCACCTTTCATTGGAATGGGCACAAATAGGGGTGGGTCTCTTCCAGTCAGGCAGCCAAGAAGCTGTTTTCCAAATTTCTTGGCAGAAATTTGAGAGATCAGAGAAATGTATATTGCAAGTGATAGCCCCCCACTGGATCTGCAGATTTATAAGCCCTGCTGGGATCGCATCGATGTGGTTACCCACATCTCTTGTATTTATGGGCCAGTAAAACCGTCCTCAAGAGTAAAGTCAACCTGTACATCCTTCTCGTTCATAACCTCTGAGACATTTTTGCTTTATATGATCAAGACCTGTAAATACCAAAATCATTTCATGCCAACTGAACTAGTTACTCAGCATAAAATTCTGAAAGAATGCAAACTGCTTTGTCCATGCAGGGACGAGACGGGATGGAGGAGCTGCGGTGGCGTATGGGTGACTCACTGGCCTGTGATCTGCGGGGCAAAGTTTCACAAATCCAGCCACCATACAGGACAAAGACAGGCCTTTCTACTCCTGCCCCACTAAGAGTTTCAGTCTCACAGAGGCCTCCCCTGTCCTACAGAGCCCCTGTGAGTTGGCGCCAACTAGAGGGCAGGGCGCAGAAGGCACGCATACCCTTAGGGATACAAAGAAAAATTTGGAGGTGACATTTGTCTTGCTTGTGGTGATGGTAGTAGGTGCATACATGTGTCAGTTATCAAAGATGTGCAGTTCATTTCATACCAACTAGCATCTCACTAAGATCTGTCAATCTCGGGAATAAACCCTTGAACACCATCATGATCTCAGTCTAACGGTCTTCTTCATCCGGATGATATGTCTCTGTGGTTGTCTTTGCTCTGGTTTGAGATCCTAATAAATGCTCTCTTAAAAAGAAAAAAAGATCAGTGCAAAGCGGGGAAGAAATACACGTATGCTAGATCTAAGGGAGCCCAAGGGAGTATACAGCTTGCGAATGCAGACATGACACGGGGTGAGGGTTGGAAGTGGCAGGAGGTCCTTCCGGGAGCCGTCAGTGAGCCGAACCCTGACTCAGTGGCATGGGGTATGACAGCATGAAGCACTCTCGGGGCCCGCACCACCTCCGTGACTGGCTGCCGCTGGGACTGCTGTGGTCCCGGGGGCTTTTCACTGTCTAAGACAGCCAGGCTGTTCTTCCTGGTCCCCTCCTTAGTCTGGAAATTCCACTCAAAGCTGTTCAGCGTTGTGGCAGACACATGAATTTCATGCCAACTTGGTAAATAAAGTATAGGGGTGGAATTCCATCTGTCAATCAGGCCGCAGCTTGATGACCTCGGTTGGAGGCTGAACGGAGAGGAAGGCCGGTCCTGTCTGCCTCGCTTGGAGAACAGCAGGAGCCCTGTGATGCTTCCATCACCGCTGGGCCCACAAGACTCGGCACCTACCGGCCTGTGATCTTCCTGCATTTTGTATCATTGCACGTGGCTTCGTGAGTCTCAAGAGGGAATCATGGCCTCCTATCAGGCTTATTATGGACGAGGCTGGGATGTTTTCCTAATATATAATTGCTTCTCGATATACGCTCTCTCTTACATATGCGTCACTCTTACGAGTGTCACTGGATCTGTTTCTTGAGTCAACCCGGCCTAGCACAGCATCACATCATGCAAGTCTCCACTGGCATGCTGTAAGGTTCACTGCCTAGGAATTACATTTGTAGCGAACGTGTTTTCCACCACTGAAATTTTTCATGGCAGATTCACAGGCAAGCCCAAGGAAGCCTATGTTTCCCTTGCCTATTGGGTAAACAGCCCCTGATGCCAACTAGGTATGAAGGTGCCTGACCACTGCCGGTTTCTGTGCACTTCTTGCCTTTCACAATCCTTGGCTGCTGTCAGAGCCCTGGCGTTGGTTCTGCCTCCCAGAGACTACTTGCAGCAGAAGCAAACCCTGCCTGTGAGTACGGCACCCCCTCACTGGTTCCTAAGCAACCACTTTGTCAATCCATCCTGGAGGGCCTTCCTCTTGTACCATGCGTCTGCCCTGTCAAACATATCTTTCAAGAATGGGTATTACCACTATCTCTCAGGAAAGAAAAAAAAGCTCGGGTCAGAAAGGTTACGTGACATACAAACCAAGGGCTGCTCGTTTTTAGCCCATCTAAAGTCTAGGCAAGCTGTGTCTGATGATCAGCCATGCCTCTGTTCACGAAAGCACCGGCCCGTATTAAATCACGCACAGCCCAAACATATTTCGACACTGCTGGATACTGGAGTCCCTTTTAACTTATCTTCTGCAGTGTCTACAGGTTCCAGTCTGGAATATCTGCCCCATCTGGGCCACATAGGTTGGAGGCCACAATGAACATGTGTGTGTTTCCATACAGAGTGGTGGGGCAGTAAAACGGGTATCCAGCTGACTTACTAACCCCCACCCCCACCCCCTGCCCGCTCTCAAGTTGATTCCTACAGGAACTGACAGGCCAGGGCAGAACTGCTACCAGAGGGTTTGCAAGACTTTAGTCTTTTGTTTTGTTTTTTATTTTTTTGCGGGGGGCGGGGGGGGCATCACTGCCCTCTGGTGCTCACGGGAGCTACCCAGCCTTGCTCCTGGAGAGCCGCCGCTGGATTTGAACTGCCAAGTGTGGACCGCAGTCCCACACTCAACCACGACACCACCGGGGCTTAGCCCGAGACTGTAGTCTTTACAGAAGCATAGCCTGCCGTATCTTCGGTCCTATGAGTGGCTGGTGGATTTGAACTGCTGACCTTTTGGGTGGGCTGCCCAATGCTGAGGCCCCAGCACCAAGATGAAAGTATTTCCTTCTCCCTGCCAACTTACCTGGTGGAGTCGTGGTTACATATGGGGCTGCGGTCCTCATGGCCATCAGTTTGAAGCTCCCAGCCTCTCCGAGGAAGAAAGATGAGGCTTTCAACTCCAGTAGAGTCAAGTCTCAGAAACGCACAAACTCTGTCCTATCATCACTGTGCACCAGCCTAGACGCGATGGCAGCAAGTGTGGTTTGGGTTTGGCCAAGTTACCCGGGAGCCAAACCAACGACAGCACCATCACCTCTTCAAAGCCTCCTTCAACGGAAGCAGGTGGATTTGCCTGCAGTGTGGTGGCTATAGAGTCTGCTGTCAATGTGAGTGATCAGAGTGAAGGGGTAGACTTGACCCTGTCCAGCAGGTAGCACTGGATGACCTCATTTGGAGGGGCTAAGGAGATAAACAGCTCGCTGGAGGTGGGACACATGCTCAGCCCCTGAAAGACATTCTTGCTGGAAAGCAACATGGAGACAGGCTGATGGCAGCCAAAGATTCGGCATTAGAGAAGTCATGTGGAGACCCCTGCCAGCGCTGAGAAGTTTACACCACCACTGGACCCACGAGACTTTGCACCCATCTTCCTGCATTCGGCATCACTGCATGTGTTCCATGAGAATGAAGAGGACTTTATGGATTGCTATCACACATATGGGCTAATATCGGACTTAGAAACTTGATCTGGACTGGGCTGGGCTGTTTTCTCAACATTCACTTGCTCTTATATATAAAGCGCTCTCTCTCTCTCTCTCTCTCTCTCTCTAAATGAAAGCTCTTTCTTTCTTTCTTTCTTTCTTTTGTTTTTGTCTTTGGGCATCACTGCTCTCCGGTGGTGGGAGTAGGAGGCCCAGCCCCACTGCTGGAATTGAACCTCCGTCCCAGTGGGCCGCAGTCCCGCGCACAACCACTGCGCCACCGGGGCTCAGCCTGAAAGCTCTTTCTTATACACACGTGCGTGTCTATGAATTTGTTCCGCTAGTCTACCCGAACTAACACATGCATTGAGCCTGGTTGGGCTGTGCACTAAGGGCTGTGTGGACATTCCTACAAGCTTCCGCCTGCCAGAGGGCAATACAAATATGGTTTCCACCTGAGCAATCTGGGAGGGCACCTGCCCAAGGTCAAATGACTGGAATGGGGACCAGGCCTCTGCCAGGGCCCTGGCCACCAATCAGCTCTGTCTCTGTGGCACATTAAATGCTACCAGCTCTCTAATTTACATACCCCATGAATTAAAATAGACTTGGACCTCCACTTGAAGTGTTCTACAATTAGCTTTGTTCCTGCAGGGGCTCTTCTAATGTTCCATATCCGTTATTACCAGACTATAAGTCTGAGTAAATTAATGGACACGTAATCAATTGAGCGGGCATGAAATAGCTGCAACTGTGGGTAACAAGAGCAGCAAAAGGAAAAGAAGAGGGGGAAGATCATCACGGTACATTCCGTGGAACCAGAGTGTGGCGGCTGCTTAGTGGAAGTCTTTCAGGGGTACATCCATCCACGCACGGTGCTGGGCCACAAGAGAAAGGTGGCCTCGTTTCTCTCCAGCAGAATTCCTGGTGGTTTCAGACTGCTGACCTGGTGGTGAGCAGCCCACCCGGCGACCCACGACACGGACTTTCGACTCCCACAAAGAGCTGACAGCCTTGGGAACCCGTAGGGGCAGTTCTGCCCTGTGCTTTGGGGGCAGGAATGAGTTGTAATGCACTCGCTGGCTTTCTTAGACCTCCAAAGGCATTTACTCCAGACACGCCCTGGAGGAATCCTGATGGACATAAGACAATCCATTCCCAAATAGTATGATAACCCGAGGCCTAACCCAGGGCCAGGAATCCCTGCAGGGGCAGCGTAGAACAGGCTGCCATCTTTCCAGAAGCAGATTGTCGCATCTTTTTAAAAATTATTATAAATAAATCATTTTATTAGGGGCCATTACAGCGCTGATCATGAGCCATACATCCAATGTATCAAGCACATATGTACATATGTTGCCTTCATCATTTTCAAAATATCTTGTGTTTGAGCCCTTGGCTTCAGCTCCTTGTTTCCCCTCTCCTTCCCCCAACCTCCCACCTTCATGGATATCTGATAAACTATAAATTACTATTATTTTCACGTCTTACACCGCCTGCTGTCTCCCGCCGCCCACAGATTGTTTCTCATCCCCTTGGGGAGGGGACGGCAGATGCTACATCTTGCTGTCAGGGAGGGTGATGGCTCGGAGCTGCTAACCTTCCAGTGAGCTGTCTGTGGCTTCACCTGACTGACACCTTAACTTGACTCCTTTGCCGGACACACCCAGAGAGGTTAGTTTTTACAACACATAGTTCTGCAGGACCTAACTGAATGCAGGAAAGCACCCCCCACCCCCGACTCCGCTTTGAAGCCGCCGCACCTGCAAATCTGATTTTCAGCAGTGTTGCACTGCACGCGGGCAACGGGAGCCGCAAGGAACTCTTATCAGGAAAGGGTACGTACGCTTCACTGCTGGGTAAGGGCTGCACCAAGTTCCTGAACACTTCTCTTTCTCAGGCTCAGTACCAGCACCCGGTGGAAGGTGAAAGTGTGAAAAAGAAGGAAGATACATACTGTAAGACCCGTGGAAGCTGGAAACCTGCCAGAGAAGGAAAACCCAAACATGGGTCACTAACACAGATGGGAAATTGGCTCGACTGCACCTGTCAAAGGCGCAAACTTGCAAGAGCCGGAAAAAACACGGCAGGATCTTGTCCCTTTCTGGCTCACACAGGCTTTGGAAGGAAGCAAGTATTGAAAAACAGAAAATCAGAAACTAACGTGCAGAGGGCTTGTAGCCTGAGAGGGCCCTTCCAGCGTGCCAGGAGGAGTCCGAAGGAGTGAAATGAACCGAGAGCAGAGTCTGCATCCTGTCCATAAAGGCTCTCTGAAAGCCTGCCAGGCATTGGGCAGGGAAGACGGCTGTAGATACAAAGAAACCAGATCCAAACAGAGCAGCTGGAGAGGAAGACAGGCAGGGGGCATGAAAGAGATGGAGGAGCAGGGAGGTGGCTTAAGGTACAGCTTGGCAAATGGAGGGAACTAGAGTTTAGGGACTACAGTTTAAAGGGAAGAAGACACCACACACGGTCCTTCCACAGCAATTGGAATAAAGTCCGAACGTCGTCGCCCTCCAAAAGGCCCTGCAAGGGCTATTACAGGTCACCACAGGCCCCCTTGCCTGTCTGTTCTCTCTCTCTCAGCCCCCCTCATTTGCTCTCCCCCCACCCCCTTCATTCACTTCTCCTGCTGCTCTTTCTCCTCCAGCAGCCTCATCCTTCCAGGTCCTCAGAAATGGCTTGCTCACTCTTACCTCCCTCCGCCTGAAACCTCCCCCCCAGGTCTCTTTCTCAGCCTTGTCCTCCTCAGTCCAGCTGCAGATTCCTCTCCTCAACAGGAAGGGGGCCCTGGAGGCACCATGGTCACGCACCTGGCAGTTCAAATCCACCAGCCACTCTGGAATCGACACCCAGAGTCACTGTGAGTTGGGCTTGAACATCAGGCCCCATCACTTCCTGGGCCACAAGCCCCTATCTTTTAACAGTACTCCTATCAGTGTCCATTGGAGGCCCTACGTGGTGCAAAGAAACCCTTGGTGAATCACTGAAAGGATGGCAGTTCAACACCCCCAACAGTATGTCAAAATAAAGGTCAGGTGATCTGCTTCTAAAAGGGTACCCCCTGGAACAATCTGGAGAGGGAGCAGTTGACATCAAAGTCAACGCGCGGGCAGCTGCTTTGGTTTGATATCACTGTACACAATCGTCTTTTTCTTATTCCATGTGTCTTACGCTGATCTGTTTTTCTCTCTCAACAGAAACATAGTCAAAATGCAAGGGCGTGGACGGCATGAGTTCAATCAATGTTTGTAATGAATTCACGGATAGAGAGGTAGCAGGCTAGGAATTAGAGGCTGGCTGGGTGGGGGTTTCCTCTGAAAGCAAGAAGAAAATCTGTTGGAGAGTAACAGATTTAGGATATTCCAGGAGATTGGGGAGAAGGGGATGGGGAAGGGTTGGAACACTGAGGATGGTGTAGGAGAGCAAAAGGAATACATTTGTGAAATGTTCGAGGCACACAACGTGGTAGCCCGCAGGACGAGAGAAGTCTTGAATTGGCAGAGCAAGTGAACAAGGACCCCTTTCACCAAGAGGCTAAGGAGGAAGAGGCGGAGAGGCGTTTAATCATACAGAGTCTGAGGGGACTATGTGCGCCGCACGGGAGGGGGAGAGGGGAGTTTTTCAGCAGGATCGTAAGAATGTGTGAGGCTGCACACAGGCCGAGAGTGGGAATGGAGGTTGCCAACACCCTCCATTCCCCTTTCCTGGTCCTGATGACTGTGGAGGAGCCAGGTTTGATGGCGCTAGTCTAGCCTGAACTGAAACCGAGTGAAACAGCTCAAACCCACACCAGCCATCGTCATTACTCACCACGCAGAGATGAGCGTCACCTTGCACAGTGACCCCAGAGTGGGATCTATCTTCGGTTGGCCCCTAGTGTCACAGTAGCACTGTGCTCCACAGAGTTTTCAACGTTCACATGCACATCGCCAGGCCTTTCCTCTGAGGCACCTCTGGTGGATTCCAACAGCCAACCTGCCAGTTAGAACTTGGGCAGCCCCTTTGCTTGCACCACCCAGGGATTCAAACCCTCAAAGAGGTACCATTTGTCCTTTGCAGATGTACAAAAGGCCCCCATATTGAACAACCCCCCCTACACAATCTCTCTCTCTCTCTCTCTCTCTCTCTCTCTCTCTCACACACACACACACACACACACACACATACACACAAGGGCCAGTCCAGTCCATTCTGACCCACAGCTACCCCAAGGATATAAAATCTTCTGGAATCAGATAGCCTCATCTTTCTCCCAAGGAACAACTGGGGATTTGAACCACAGATTTAGCAGTCAACTACCTTATTTACCCAACAGACTCAATAAATATTTGTTGGGTGGCTGAGCCCTGGTGGCGTAGTGGTTGAGTGCGGGACTGTGGCCCACAGGATTGAGAGTTCAAATCCAGCAGTAGCTCTCCAGGAGCAAGGCTGGGCTTCCTACTCCCACCAGGGCAGTGATGCCACAAAAACACAACAACAACAAAAAATACTTGTTGGGATGAGTAAGTGAAAATGAGGGAGCAGATCTGAAGCAAAGTTAAAAAGAGCTTTACAGGGCTGAGCCCCAGTGGCATAAGTGGTTGAGGGTAGGACTGCAGCTTGCGGGCTTGGCGGTTCAAATCCAGCATCGGCTCTCAGGAGTAGCACTAGGTAGCTCCCATGACCACCAGAGGCAGTGATGCCAAAAAAAACAAAAACAAACAAAAAAAAGAGCTTCAAAAAGAACGTCCTATCTGATCTTGGTCCAGACCTACTCTTGGAACTGGTTACCAACAGGATCTGTTGTCTGTCTAGGTGAGGGACACAAATGTCTTCTTAGTGAAGTCCCAGGGGTCGAGGGGCCCATCAAGAGACCAATAGTTCGAAATCACTAGCCATTCCATGAGAGAAAGATAGGCTTTCTACTCTTGTAAAGAGTCACTATCTCTAGGGCTGAGCCCTGGTGGTGTAGTAGTTGAGTGCGGGACTGCGGCCCACAGGGTTGGCGGTTCAAATCTAGCAGCAGCTCTCCAGGAGCAAGGCTGGGTTTCCTACTCCCACCAGGGCAGTGATGCCCGGCCCCCCAACCCCCCAAAAAGATTCACTAACTCAGAAAACCACGGGGACAGTTCTTCTCTGTCCTAAAACCAGCTAGATATCCTAAAAGGTTAAGCAGAAGTCAGAATTTACTCAGACGACAGTGAGTAGAGTGAAGCTTTTAGTGACACTGTGGTGTGTGAGTTTGACTGCTAACCTCAAAGTCAGAAATTCAAAACCACTCCGCTCCTGTAACTGTTCACGGCCTCAGAAACCCACAGAAGCAGCTCTCCTCTGTTCTAAAATCAACTAGACGGCAGGGAGGAGTTTGGTTTCTGGTTGATCTTCAACTTGGTCTTTTCAGAACAAGAAATTCCCAAATACCCCCGCTTTGAAACCAGGTTCTTAAAGACCTCGGGGAAACTCCCCCCACCCACCACCCACGGGACAAGCAGCATGATCAGCTACTGCTGCATACTCACTACTTAATCTCTAATGTATCCAATACCTGTCAGAGTCCTGTCAAAACTCAGCCACCCTTCCAAAGAAGAACAAGATGCCCAGATGAGCGCTGCGGGCACAGTACTTTCAGGGAGCCTTGCCTGCCTGGTCTTCAAGGCCAGTGACAAGAGAATGAGTCATTGCATGAAACATCTTTAGCAAATGCAGGTGTGAAACACAATTGCAAGCTATTATCATTAAGAAAAGTTCTCCAAAAGGTGACATATTTGAAAGGTCCCAAATAAGGCAATACACCAAAGAGCTAATGAAGAATTAGGAGGGTGTGACCACCACGTGGCAGCAAGTGGGACAGCTGGGGAGTGCCGGCTTGTGCTCTAGCTGGGCTTCCAGTCCTCGTTCTGCCTCTTACTAGCTGTGCTGCTGTGAGCACGCTCCCTCACCCACCAATCTGCGATTCCTCTGCCAACATACATTAATTACACCGCGCAGGAGCACGCACATTCTTTCCCTCACACATGCTCCCCCCACCGCAACCGGAGAGGATCTTTTGTCGAATGTGATGAGAGGTTCACCCAGCCCTTGGGAAAGTTGGAATGTCTTTGTTAATTAGTTTCTGTGGGGTCTGCATGCTTATGGTCTGAGCGAGGTCTAGTCCATTTCTACTTGCAACATTATCTGTGTCGCCTTTACATGGTTAGAGCAGCGGGTTGATCAATCCAACTACTTAGACATTCAAAGCCCTGGAGTTCAAGAAGACCCTCTAACTCGAGAGGGAACTACCGTATATACTCGTGTACATGCTGAGTTTCTTTTCTGCACATTTTTTCCTACAGTTTCTGTGGTAAAATTAGTTGATATTCAGGTAGACTTATACTCAAGTATATGTGGTAAGCATATGACTAATAATAACAAAACCCACTGCCAAGAGTCAATTCCACTTATAGCAATCCTACATAGGGTTTCCAAGGCTGTAAATCTTTGGAGAAGTGGAGAAGCTTAGATTTCTCCTGAGGAGTGGCTAGTGGGGGTTGAACTTTCCACCTGGCCATTAGCCGTCCAAGGTTTGACAGTGCCATCAGGACTCCTGTGAGTCGCAATGGAGATATTAATATGTAAAAATCACGGAGTCTCACTATGGACTTTATTAACTACCTCAAGTGGAAAGTTTTGGGGTTTGCTGTTTTTTTTTTTTTTTGGGGGGGGGCATCACTGCCCTCTGGTGGACGTGGGAGCTACCCAGTCTTGCTCCTGGAGAGCCGCTGCTGGATTTGAACTGCCAAGCCCATGGGCAGCAATAACTACGCCACCAGGGCTCAGTCAAGAGGAAAGTTAAGCGCAAACAGAAACACACTTTTTCAAAAGGCATAAAGGTCTTTGGAAGAAGCTTTTCTTTATCTATGCAGACCATATCTTTCTCTACGAAATCCTCTCAGCTCTCGCAAGTTATTAAAAATATGATTCCGGTGGCAATACTGAGAGGGAGAAGGGAGGGTGGGGTAGAAAGGGGGAGCTGAATACAAGGATCTACAGATAACCTCCTTCCTTCTTCTTTTCTTCTTTTTTGTGCATCACTGCCCTGGTGGGAGTAGGAAGCCCAGTCTTGCTCCTGGAGAGCTGTTGCTGGATTTGAACCGTCAACCCTGTGGGCTGCAGGCCCACACACAACCACTGTGCCACCAGGGCTCAGCTTTTTTCTTTCTTTTTTTTCCCTGTATATAACCTCCTTCCTGGGGGAAAGGACAACAGAAAAATGGGTGAAAGATGTCAGACAGGATAAGAGATGACAAAATAATAATAATTTATAAATTATCAAAGGTTCATAAGAGAGGAAGGAGTAGGGAGGGAGGGGAAAATGAGGAGCTGACTGATACCAAGGGCTCATGTAGAAAGCAATTATTAATTATTTTGAGCATGATGGCAACAAGTGTACAAATGTGTTTGACACAATGGATGGATATATGGACGGTGATAAGAGTTGTAGGTACCCCAAATTAAAAAATAAAAGCATTTTAAAAAATGTGATTCCATATTTTATTGATAGCCTGCTGCAACACACCCATGTATGCTCATGCCCTACCCACAATGGGAAAAAGATGGAAACCACCAAAATGTCCATCTGAGGAGAAACGGGCACAAAAGCCCCAGTGCGAATTTACAACTGAATGCTGAGCACCCTAAAAAAACACGCTGATGAAACTGTCAAACACCTCGCAACAGGGACAAATTGGGAAGTCAGCCAATCTTATATAGACAAATACCACGTAAGACTGCAATTATGCTTGGGGAAAAAAAATACCAAGAAAAATAGTTTTCACCCCCAAAGAAGCAGACTTTGAAACCTATAGGAAGAGGTCAGGGAGAGAGAGGAAGAAAAAACGGGGAAGGGAAAGAAAACAAACGAGAGACACAGGCAAAAAAGAAAGCAGCTTTAAGAGTAAATGAAGGTGGAGAAAGAAGGAAAAAAAAAAGAGTGAATGAAGGTCGTTGGAACTCACAGAGACCCTGATGGCACAGTACGTTAAGCATTGGGCCACTGGGGGGATAGGGGAGTACTGTCTATTTCCATACAGATTTTGGGAATGCTGAGGAGGGGTTGGGGTCTATGTTCTCAGTGGTGCAGTGGCTGACAGCTAACCAAAGGGTTCACTGTTTGAGCCCACCCGCAGCTCCAGGGCAATCGCACCTGGAACAATCGCAGCGGAGCAAGTGCGGCCTGTCTTGGGCACTCCGTGAGTCAGTATCAGCCAGTCGCCACCAACACAGGTCCCAGGAGCCACACTGGAACTTTCCCCAGAGATCCGGGAGAAAGCCAACCACATCCCAGGGCACACAAGAGAAGGGGCGAGAAAGGCGTTTGTCTCTCTCTCTCTCTCTTTTTCTTTTTTTTTTTTTTTGGGGGGGGGGGTGGAATATCACTGCCCTCGGTGGTGGAAGTAGGAGGCCCAGCCTTTGCTCCTGTGGAGCTGGAATTGAACCTCCATCCCAGTGGGCCGCAGTCCCGCGCACAACCACTATGCCACCGGGGCTCAGCCTCCGTTTTCATATCTTACATAGACCGCTATCTCCCTTCACCCACATTTGTTGTTCACCGGGGAAGGGGAGGGATTATGCATCCATCTTTGATCCATTTCCCCTTCTCCTTCCCCTACTGGGAGGATAGGCCGCCCAGTCCTGTTCCTGAGGGGGTTCCTGACCTGGATTCCGTGCATCCTGAGCTCTTTGAACCTGTGTCCATGCTCCAGTCTAGGCGGACCTGCAAGGCAGGTCTGAGGTCATGAGGGTGGGGGCTGAGGAAAGAGGGGTGTCACCGCAGAAACAGGGGACGTCTCCATGGCCAGAAAGTGCTGACACTTCAGCAGAGCAGAATAAAAAAGTGTTTTGCAATAATTAAAAAGGGGGACTGGACTCTGGAGCATGAGATTATGAAAGATGTAGGCTTGAAATACTGACACTCTGAATCGGGGAAACATGTTTACAAAGGCCCCAACATCAAAACATGCCCCCTCAAGATGTTTGTTGGAACAAGGTCAGAGTGTGCAACCTGGCCTTGGGCAAATCCTTTCTTTGGAACGCTTGTGCATTTCCATCTGCCCCTATGCATCCGTCTCTGTATTTCCAGGGTGAGTGAGAAACCCAAGAGGTTTGTTGTGGCCAGGATTGGAGGTGGTCCAACTCTTTTTGGACACGAGTGAATCACAAGGGAAAGGGTTTACATTTCCACACATCATGCACTTGACCCTCTCCTAAACCCTGGCCCCATGTGGCCTTTAAAAAAGTGTCGGGCTGAGCCCTGGTGGCGTAGTGGTTGTGCACGGGACTGCGGCCCACTGGGATGGAGGTTCAATTCCGGCTCCCAGGAGCAAAGGCTGGGCCTCCTACTCCCACCACCTGAGGGCAGTGATGCCTTAAAAAAAAAAAAAAAAAAAGTGCCCCGGCAAGTCTCGGCTGCAGTTTCAACACTAGGAGAATAGTTATTTCTCCTTATTCTTTCTTTTTTTGTTGTTGTTGTCATCACTGACTCTGGTGGTCGTGGGCACTACCCAGCCACCGCTGGATTTGAACCGCCAAGCCTGCGGGCTGCAGTTCGGCACTCAACCACTTACGCCACCAGGGCTCAGCCCCTATTTCTCCTTATTCTTGAGACACAGTGAGAAGATGAATTCAATAGATATTTTTTAGGGGAAAAAAAATGGAGGCTACCAATGAATACCTGTGAAACATTAGATACCCTGAGCAGGGCTGTGTTACCTGCTGCTCTCCCAGATCTGCTGTACTGGGTCTGCCTCCAGTCATCACCTCAAGTGTCACTTGCTAACACTTGCTCTGGATACTATGCCTCTCCGTGAGGTCAGGTGAGCCGCTATCTCCACCAGGTCTCCTCCCTCGGACAACTGGGAGGGACTTAGGAGGGAACGCTTCACTATCTAAGTGTGATCATTGATTTCCTCGCTATTGGACGGTTAAGGGGCAGTAATTTGCTCTAATTTTAAAGTCCACGTGTATTTTGTTTTGGGGCATCATTGCCCTCTGGTGGGAGTAGGAAGTCCACATGTATTTCAAAAATATCATTATCTGTGGTACAATTGTTTTCCATTGCTTAATTGTTGCTCCCTAGAATTTTAGAGAGTTTTATTGGGGCTCTGGGGTTGGAAGTGAGACTTCTCTCTCTGATTAACTAACATGGGGTGTGTGTGTGTGTGTATGTGTGTTCAGATCTGTCCTGAACAGCAGAGAGCATAAAGACATGTGGAATAGAAGGCAGTGAAGTGCACTCTCTGTCACACCTTGGCTGAACTACATTTTCTTTTTTGTTTGTTTGGTTTTTTTTGTTTGTTTGTGTTTTGGCCTTACTGCCCTCAGGTGGTGGGAGCAGGAGGCCCAGCCTTTGCTCCGTGGAGCTGGAATTGAACCTCCATCCCAGTGGGCCGCAGTCCCACGCACAACCACTGCACCACTGGACAACCACTATGCCACCGGGGCTCAGCCCCTGAACTACATTTTCAAATTGAGCATCATGTGAAGAACTCATAATGTACTCTGTTTAGAACCAAGATCTTGGTCCCTTACAAGTCTAAGGAAACAATCACAGATTCACCTTTAGTCCACAGCCTTTTGTGCCGCTCCCATCAAATTGCTTTGTAACTTACCTAGCAATGCCAGTTAGCCCAGCATCCCACCCGCCAGGGTGGACTGCTGAACTTCATTGTAAATGCCCAAATCTGTCTGCACTAAGTACTGGCACCACACCAACCTGCTTATTGGGCAGGAGAAATGCTTGGCCTGTGCACAGCTCAAGGTACACCCTCAGCCTTCTTTCCTCAAAATAAATAAGCCCATCTTTTTTCATAGCCCACTTTTTTTTTTGGGGGGGGGCATCACTGCTCTCTGGCGGTGGGAGCAGGAGGCCCAGCCCCACTGCTGGAATTGAACCTCCGTCCCAATGGGCCGCAGTCCCGCGCACAACTACTAACATAGCCCACTTTTAAGGTTCGAAAGTGTGACTGTCATCAAAGATAAAACAGCAATGATAATGTGAATACATCCTGTGTCCGGAGACCCACCAGAAATCAAGACACCCCTGGGGTGGCATTTTGAGATTCCAGGAAGCAACCCCCAGAAAGCAGCAGGCAGGAAAGTCACAACTCTTCACCTCCAGCCTCAGCCCCAGCTCCCCAGGACACCAGTCACCCTGAGAGTCAACAACAGGCCTGGCCAGGACACTGGAACCTGTGTGCTAGTCCAGAAAGCAAATGTGCAAGAAACTGCATTGCCACGAACGACCCTCCCAAACGAAGGCCGGGGGTACCCAAGCAGAAGGGAGTCAGATCACACTGGAAGTTGGAGAAACAGACCACCAAAGCACAGCGGGCCAGGAAAGAAGGGGACACATGCAAGTGGTGTCTGTCAGAGCAAACACTGGCTCTTCGAGCTTCCTTCCACGTCAATACGCAAAGTCCTTTCATAGCAAGGTTGCAGGTTGATCCTGAGCACTCAGGCAGAAGCAAGCCACAGCCTCAGTCCCAGCGGAGGTGCTCAGGGGGCTTCCGACAGGGGGCTCTCAGGAAGCCCTTTGTGCAGGAAATGTAATCCCAGCCCGAAGGTTGGGTTTTACGCTTCAAGTTCTCCAAACCATTTTCTTTTTTTAAGGGTGGCCCTTAGGGACCTGTAGAATGACCAAACAAGTCCCCAGGGCCTTCTTCGGAAATCCCTTTGGTCCCCGATGACAGACAGGATCAAATGACAGGGCTTCTCCACCCAAACGGGGTCCATTTTCCTCTTTTCAAGAGTGCCACAGATTTGCCCACTGTGTGACTACCTTTCACAGATTTTGCAAATATATCCCTATTCTGAATCACTCAGGAATCCTCCAAGGAATCTGGGAGGAGCGGGTGGATACACTTTGAATAATAAGAAAGCACCTGAACAATTTAATTATGAAAGGTAACCCTGGAGGCTCTAATAACAGGGTTGAAAGGCTTTCCTTACAAAAGGAAGCCGTCCACCTCAGCAGAGGGACCAATTACCCGGATGCAGAAGGGAGGTGCACAGGTGCAGCACCAGTTTGAGCACATGACAATCAGCACAAACCCTCTCAGGAGACAGGACGCTAGGAAGAAGCATGGCTTAGAAGGCTACTTATCTCTCACCTCTCCTTTCTGGTTCATGAATAGGAGAATCCACCCTAGATCAAACAATAAAGGCAAGCACCTTTGGGAGAAAGTCTTTGTGTCGGAATACGAAGTAAGTTCAATGAATTCTCCAGAAAAGTTTGTTAAAGTCATCAGTCACGAAGATACTTTTATCCCCACCACAATTGCTCCGAGGGGAAATAAAAACACTGCAAGCATCCAGCTTCCCTGGATGGTGATGTTGAAGAGCAATATTCTCCTTGACCTTCACCAGGGAGCACAATACTAAAAGGCCTTCTGCTTGCTTTCAAGGAACATAAGAAAGATAGGCTTTTCGGGAGCCCTAAAAAGCGTTGAGGACCTGATGAGTCAAAAGAAGACTTCCCTTCGATCCCCCTATCCGCCCCCCCCCCCCCCCCCCCCCCCCCCCCCCCCCCACTCCAGGCTGGACAACGACAAAGTTCAGGCTCAAGAAGGAGAAACAAGAGTTTTGCTTCCCCAGGGCAATGTGCTCGCTCCCCCGCCCGCGCGCACTCCGGGCCAGGCACTGCCCTGCCCAGGTGACACTGAGCGCAGATAAGGTGTCCCCACAACCCTCTCTGTCCGGATCCCGGGGCACCCGCGGCCACTCGTGTGCGCCTCGCCCCCCAACACCCACGCCTCCCCCAAGTCTGCCAGCACGGTAACCCCAGGACATCCCTCCCCCGCCCCCCACTCCGCGGAGACACGGGACAAGACTGACACCCGCAGCTGCCGACGACCCTGCCAGTCACGCTGCCGCCAGCTGCCTTTTTTAGCCGGGCCATCTGACCTGGGCTCAAGCCGCAGCGCTTCGGAAGGGGTCCCAGGGCGCCCCGAGACATTCCTTGGCGCCCCAACCCCCAGACCAGGCGGGAGCTCGGGGGAGTGGGGGGGAGGGAGGGGTCCGCACCGGTCGGAGAGCGTGAGCCCCTCCGGCCCAGACGTTTCCTCCCCCTCTCACCTACCCTGGCCCCCTTCCGCCGCGGGAGCCCCGGCTCCCCCCCCATCTTGCAGCTCGTGGTCGCTCCCCTGGCGCCCCGCCCCCACCCCGCAACTCCGCTTCCCCGCCGCCCCACCAAGTCCTGGGCCCGCGCGCCCGGCCCGTCCGGGGTCCGGAGAGGCCCGGGGAAAGAAGGAGCGCGGGCCGGGCCGGGTCGGGGGGTGGGGGTGGTCGGGCGCTCACCTCCCTCCTCCGCCCCGCTGTCCCGGTCGGCGTCCGAGGAGCCGGGCCCGTGCCCGTAGTCCGCGAGCCCCACCAGCTCATCCTCCTCCTCCTCCTCCTCGTCCTCCTCGTCCTCGTCTTCCAGCTGCGGCTTCCCCAGCACCTGGCTCATCGCGCGCAGCGGCCGGCCGGCCCGGGGGCGGCGGGGGTCCCGGCGCGGCGCGCAGCCTCCTGGCCCGCAAACCCTCTCGCAATTGGGGTTTTGTCTGGAGCTCCGCCGGGGACGCGCGTCCCACGCGGCGGGCGGCGCCCAGGTCCGGGTCCCTCGGTTCCCGGCGTGCGCGGAGCCCCCTCCCCCGCCCCGCCCGCCGGCGGAGGAGTCAGCCGGAGCGCGGCAGTTCCTCCCGGAGGAGGGAGAGGGAGAGACTGCGTGACCCGAGTCACCTGACACACACTGCTGTCACACACACACACGCGCGCGCGCGCGCACGCTCTCGCTCTCCCCAACCCCCTCCCCCCGAGCACGGGCGCGCGCGCGCTTTCCGCCGAGCGCAGGCACTGCCGGGCAGGCCCCGGGCTCGGACCACACGCACTCTGCGGGGGGGAGCCCGGCGGCGCAGACCCCGCCCACGCGCCCGGGCGGACGCGGGCAGCCCCCGGGCCCCGGCGCACGGCGCAGGCTGCCACCGCGGCTGCGCGCCAAGGGCCCCCCAAGCGCCGCTCCAGCACGTGGTCCCCGGCACCGGTTGGGGGAGGTGGCACTCCCTCCGAGCCTCCCCAACCCCCCACACACCCGCGGTGCCCCCAGCCCGGTCGGCCGTCTGCAGATGTTCATCCTGGACCGAGGTTCAAATCCCAGCTTCCCGACCCTGGCTGCAGCGTGCGGAGGACCCTCTGTCCCCCGTCCGCACCCACTCCCCCGAAAGCAGCCTGCCGAGGACGCCGGTGGGTGCAGAACTGCCCTGGGAAGAGAACTCGCTGAGAAATGCCCCGCGGAGGCTCCGTTTCCAGGACGATTGCCTTTACATGAGCGTTTTGCCTCCAAGTGCTTGCCACCAAGAATAGTTGAAAAATCAGGCCTACCCCGGTGTAAATGTTTCTGAAGAGGTACATGCTTCGTGGCTGACTACAGTCGACTGACTAATCCCTCTAAAACGACTTGGAAAAGGCGACCGTTCACGAGCCGCTTCCTAATGCCTCATTGTTGCGCAGACTGCCACCCCACATCTCAGAATAAAATGTTTGAAGCGCTTGCGCGTGTGTCGTGGTGGTGGTGGTGGTGGTGGGGGTGGTGGTGGGGGTGGTGGTGGTGTGGGTGAATGAGGGGGGCAGGTAGAGGGAGGGAAGCGATTATTCTCAAATGGAAATAGTAACAATGTGGGGGTGAGACTTGGATTCCTCCTTCACAAGCTTTTCACCAAGGGACGTGTTGTACCCACCCGTTCTAGGTATGGCAAAAAAAAAAAAATCACGTGGATGAACTTCCGTCTGCCAAGCACATTGCTAACTGGCCGGGTTCTCCACCTCTTACAAGTGCCCGGCTCAGCAAGTGGTGTGGGGGGAGGAGCCGGGAGGGAATGGAACTGCAATAGAAGGTCTTGTGATCCAAGGGTGCTGTCTCTGTAGTGAACATTTACTGAGCACCTACTATATTCCAAAAAGGCTTCCTGGCGGCACAGTGGCTTTCCTTGGGCCGCTAACTTCAAGGTCAGCCACTGGAACCCACCAGTCACTCTCCCTGAGAAACAAGGCTTTCTACTCCCGTAAAGCGTGGCAGTGGTTGGAAACCCACCGGGCAGCTCTCCTCTGCCGTCGGGCGCTGCTCTGAGTCGGAATCGACTCGCTGGCAATGAGAACCATATTTCAGGGGGAGCCCCGGTGGTGCTGTGGGTTAGATACTGGTCTTATAACCACCAGGTCAGCAGTTTAAGCTCAACAACCACTGAGGAGAGAGAGAAGACTGTCTCAGAAAGTCGACGTGGGTTCACCGTGCGTCTGAAATCGATGGCTGTGGGCACGATCATGCAGGGAGCCATGTTCCTTCTGTGGAGCGCTCTGTCTGGCACATTATGAGGAAGATGTAACCCCCATACCACCAGGGACCAGCTCAGTGAATACTGAGAGGTGGCTATTTCTCGTTGGAGAGGTTCTGGGAATTTCCCATGTGGGGGCAGTATAGCTGGATATGACCTCATCAGTCAAGGTTCTGTCTAGCAGCAAACATAGGGCACACGCAAAAGATTTTAACGGAAAAGACCAAGTGCAGAGGCAAGTGTATAAAGAATGTGGGTGGCGTTTAGGGAATCAAAAGCTGGGTTAGCAACAGGGGAAAGTGATGATCAGCCCTTTTTTGACAGGGGGAGGAAAAGGAGCTGGAGTCCTATAGTGGACGGCAAAGTGGGAACTTCCTACCGATGGTGAAGAGCAGACACATTACCCACTTATCACCAGCATCAAGGGGAGGGGGGGTGTGTTGGGAAAAGTGTGTGGGCCTCTCCTCATTCTTCCCTCTTCTGTGAGTGCCTTCCATTGGCCAAACTGGAAGTCAGAAAGGGAGCCTTGGAAGTTCATCCACAGAGGTCAGTCTCAGGACCCAATGACTTGGGAGGGAGTAGGTCCACGGTAGATGGAAGCAAGACCTGTAAAGCAGGCTACTTACTCTCAGCACCGGGAAGTCAGACCTTCTAGATCTTACTGCTCACCAGTAAAACCTTTTCCCCGCGAAGAGTTATTACCCAAACCCAACTTGCTGCCGTTGGGTTGATTCGGACATGTAGGACAGAATAAGACGGCCTGTCCCAAAGGTTTCCCAAGTCTGCAAGTCTTTATGGAAGCAGGCTGCCTATCCACCTTTCATCCCCAGAGGGGCGACTCTGTTCAAACTTCTGATCTTTCAGTGAGCAGCGAAGGATGCAACTGCTGTGACCTAAGGTTCCTTGCAAAATTGATAGGGACTAAATGAGAGAAGAACTTGAAAGGTACTTACAAAGCCCATTTTCTGGGACTCAGTAAATGATGACTATTTTT
>PVJH01022685.1:9092-27555 GCA_004026705.1 Nesogale talazaci
GCCTTCCTCGCTTACCAAATTAGGTATTAACTGAAGAGTTTTGTAGAAATGTCAAGCTGACAAAGGGGCGGTCTGTAGTAGTTACATGCATTTTGTGTTCACTTGAAAATAGGAACATCGAGGGGTGGAGTCTAGCCTGTCAATCAGGTCACAGCCTATTGGTCCTTCCTGGTAGCATGGTCTTCTCATGAGGGTGGGTCCTGGGACTTCTTCTCTCTCTCCCTCCGCTTCACCTTCCTGTTGGCAAAGCACACAGCGGAGGCCTGCTACAGCCTTGTGATCCTGCCACTGGCACGAGACCCATAAGCCTCTGCACCCTCCGCTCTGTGATCCTTATTCTGCACCATTGCACGGGGCTGGGTAAGTCTGAAGAGGGAGTTACGGACTAATATTGGACTTACAGACGTGATCTGGACTGGGTTGGGATGTTTTCTTTTTTTTCTCAACTCCCATGACGTTTTCTTAATTCCCAGTTGCTCCTTGAGGACAAGCTCTTTCTTACACATCAATGAGCGTGGCCGAATTTGTTCCTCTCGTCAACCCGGCCTGACGCAGCTGGCTTGTCTAGGGAAGCAAAACCGCTGCCACTCAGCTATGGGTCAGAGAGAGCTTTAACCGGGAAGTAATCTTATATCAAGAAGGCAGCACCGCCTCGTCTAATCAAGCGCATAAGACCCAATGCAAGCCGGGACCCTCTGCACATAGCTGCAGGTCTATGATGCCAACAGGTGAAGCACGAAGTTGGCGGCTGGCTGTAGAGTCACATGGTAAAACATGGCTTTCAGGGTCAGGTGACCCACTTAGGTCTGCCCTGGAGGCAGGCAGCAGAGTCCCAGCAAGCAGGCAGTCCAAGAGGCAGAGAGGGAGAGAAGGAAGTTCTTGTTTTTCCCTTATAAGAAGGCCACACCCCCCAACGAAGCATCATCAGGCCGTGAACTGATTGACAGGTTTGACTCCGCCCCTTCACAAACGCACGCTGACAGAGAATCCTGTCCCTTGCCTCCTCTCTCGGCTTCTTCCTTCTTCTTGCCTCTCTCATCTTTTGGCCACTCCTGCACGTCATTTCCTTCACCAACCCATGTGGGGTGGACTGGACACCCAAGGGGGGCCTAAAGACCTCCTTGAAAAATGGAATCAACCCACCCCGCCCCCACCCATCACTGTCATGACCCCAATTCGACCTTACACGTCCAGCTATTCTAGAACATGCACACTGGTATAGATAAAAGCTTGAAACGCAGGGATACCAGGACAGGTAAGCACCTCAGGGCCAATAATGAGGGTAGCAATAACGGGAGGGTAGGGGAAAGGTGAGGGGAGGAAAGGGGGACCCAATCACAATGATCGACATGTAACCCCCTTCCATGGGGATGGATAACAGAAAAGTTGATGAAGGGAGACAGCGGTCAGTGTAAGATATGAAAAGAAATATATAAACTATCAAGGGTTCATGAGGGAGAGTGGGGGCAAGGAGCTGATGCCCAGGGCTGAAGTAGAAAGAAAATGTTTTAAAAATGATGTTGGCAACATATGTACAAATATAGTTGACACAGGGCAGTGATGCCTAAAAAAAATTAAAAATAAATAAAAATGAAAAAAATGGAAAAAAAAGATAATGGGAAAAATATTTGAAGGTAATGGAATTTTGCTACCAGCTTTTGGAGGCCCTTCTTATAGGCAAACATCTAGACAATTTGCTTGTTTTTCCCTTTGTTTGAATTTTCCCTCTCTCACATGAACTGTCCAACCCCCTGTCATGAGGGCACACTCACTCTCTCAGAAAGTTAACTAATCCCTGCAAAGTGCAGAAAACAGATCAACCATGGGCCAGGCCACCAGAACGCTCAAGTCCTTGACAGCTCCCCGAAAATATGCCAAACAATCTGGACAAAATGCCCCATTCTCCAGCCTACAAAGCTAGGACACAGGTAACACATCAGGCTTAGGGAAGGGACACAAATATCTCGGGCTATTTTTCTAAGAAGTAAGGCAGAAAAATGACACGAAGGAATTTGTGTCACCAGCCATCCCCAGTCACTCAGAGGAAATCCATCATCAAGATGTCCCCAGACAAGGTCTATCTGTCTCTCCAACTGCATAACCACCTTCATGAACCAACTCCATCTCCCACGATAACAACCCTTCTCTCTCTTCCCAGCAGCCATGGCCAGCAGCCCACAGCTTCTCTCCTCTCACATGGTCCACTTCATCTTCTTTGTCTTCGTGGCCTCCATCATATTTCACCTTAAGCAGCGGCTCAAGAAGCTCCCACCCCCGTGGGAGATAGAGGCACAATACCAGAGGCTGACAGAGAGTCTCACGGGTTCCCAGCCCAAGGGGATATGGACAGTCAACGTGCTAGGCCGGCTGGGGAACCAGATGGGGGAGTATGCCACCCTGTATGCCTTGGCCAAGATGAATGGGCGGCGCGCCTACATTCCCACCCAGTTGCATGACACCCTCGCGCCCATCTTCAAGATCACCCTCCCTGTCCTGCACGACGCGGTCGCCAAGAGGATCCCGTGGCAGAACTACCCTCTGAATGACTGGATGGAGGAGCGCTACCGCCACATCCCGGGAGAGTACGTCCGCCTCACTGGCTACCCCTGCTCCTGGACCTTCTACCACCACCTCCGGGACGAGATCCTCCAGGAATTCACCCTACATGACCACGTGCGTGAGGAGGCCCAAAGGTACCTCCAGACCCTTCAAGTGAACGGGAGTCGGCCCCAAACCTTCGTGGGGGTCCATGTCCGCCGGGGGGACTATGTCCGCGTCATGCCGTCCACGTGGAAGGGCGTGGTGGCTGACCGGCGGTACCTTCAAAGGGCCCTGGACTGGTTCCGGGCCCGCTACAGCTCCGTCATCTTTGTGGTCACCAGCAATGGCATGGCCTGGTGTCAGGAGAACATCGACGCCTCCCGTGGAGACGTGGTATTTGCTGGAAACGGCCTCGAGGGCTCCCCGGCCAAGGACTTTGCGCTGCTCACCCAGTGTAACCACACTGTCATGACCATTGGCACCTTTGGGATCTGGGCCGCCTACCTTGCAGGTGGAGAAGTCATCTACCTGGCCAATTACACCCTCCCAGATTCTCCTTTCCTCCAAGTCTTTAAGCCAGAGGCCACCTTTCTGCCCCAGTGGATGGGGATCGAGGCTGATTTATCCCCGCTCCTCAAGCACTGAGGCCAGTCTGCCCTTGGGCCCTCTCTCCCACTTTGGTCTTCAGCCCCCAAGACCTGTCCCAAGGCCTGAAGGAAGGACAGAAGGCGGCCCATGCCTGGACACTTCCTTCATGTATCTGCATGTGCCAGGCTGCAAGTCCCCACTCAAGTGTCTCAAGGACATATCCATGGGATGTCCTGAAAGGCCACAGGTGCCTCATGCCTGGCTTAGTTGATTCAGCAGTTCGATGATGTCCATCAATGATTTCCAGTATTGGTCATGTCATGACGAATGAAGTCCTGAAGCCTCATGCCCTCTTATCCTTCCTGGCCCCAAGATCCCTAAATGGCTGCCACAGGATGACATCCCCTGGAGGCAGGAAAATGAAGGGTGCTTCTTATCTGAGAACCCACCAGCAACTTCCACTCAGATTGACTGGTTAGAAATGTGTCACATGACCCTGTGACCCAGCCTGCAGCAAGGCAAGAAGACCCGTTGGGACTGGCTTAGCCTCGGGCTACTTCATATTCCCCTCCTTCTGGAGGAGTGGCAGTCACCCCCCTGAAGGACTTGGGAGGCTGGTCAGAAGGAAATGGAAGGAAGGAGGGAGGGACAGCTGGAGGCCAGACCCAGGGAGGCTCCATTCCGTTGGGTAGGTTATTCGCTATGTAAAGGAAGCAAGCAGAGAGGTTAGGTGAAGTCCACCATCTAATCACCAAACCATGGACCCTTGAGACTCTGTCCACTCAGAAAACTCGCTGTTTCTGATCTACCCTTCTAGACGAGAACTAGAAGATCAAGGCCAGGGTCATCATCATCAGCCTGGGAAGTTGTATTTCATAGTGGAGCCGGACATATGATCCTCTCTGTGCATCAGCCGGTCTGAGTGGGACTATCGTCCTGAAGACTCGGTGGATCAGGATGTGCTCCTGTCTCTCTTCTTCCCCCTCCATTTGTCCTCATGTGCTCTGCTCAGGCATATCTCACTTCCCAGGATGCAGCTTCAGTGCTGACCTCCAAAGCAAACCCCCTTGGGGGGAGAGGCAGCTGCCCCCGTAGTTGGGATTGGGCGCTCAGACCCCACCACTGGTTTCCCAAGAGATGTGTGTTTAGTTAGTCTTGGAAACTCATAGGGCAGCTACTTTTAGTAGTCCACGATACTTTCAATATTCTTCAGCCCTACAATCCAAATGCATCGATTCTGCTTCCATCTTCTGCATTCAATGCCCAACTCTCACAGGCATAGGGGGGCCTATCGATTGGAACTTTCTGGCAGAGGTTTACTGATGGAGTGAGCTCGGAATGAGCAGATGCACTTGGCCAAGAGGGAAGAGGCTGAGGAGCTAAGGACAGGAAGGTAGAGACTAAAATGCCTCACAGCTGTGGATTCCCTCCTAGGACTCTCCTAGCATCTACAAACCCAGGATTGCCAAGGATGGCTGACAGCTCTTGGAGGGGAAATAAACACAGAGCCTTCTCAAAGAACCAGGCTCTGAATTCAGACGTCTAACCTCCTGAGCTGTATAAACACACGTTTCTGCTCTCAAAATTCACCCTCTTGAGACATTTCTGCTATTGGGAGGGGGGGGATGTCTTTGAAGATGCTGTTAGGGGAAGATGCTCAGGATGGGTGGCCCTCATCCCACGATGGGTGTCCTTATCAAAGGAGAAAGGAGAGACCCAGGAGAAAGCCAGGTGACAATGGAGGCCGAGTGTTGCTTCCACAGTCAAGGTCAATATCAATAGCCACCAGCAACAGGAAAAGGTGAAGATCTCCCCCTAAAGGGCTGCCAGGGGGAGCATGGAATGACCAACACTTTGCTTTTGGTGTCCTGGTCTCTAGAATGGCTAAGGGATTTGTCCTTTAAAAAAAAAAATCATTTGGGGCTGAGCCCCGGTGGCGTAGTGGTTGTGCGCGGGACTGCGGCCCACTGGGACGGAGGTTCAATTCCAGCAGTGGGGCTGGGCCTCCTACTCCCACCACTGGAGAGCAGTGATGCCCCCCCCCAAAAATCATTTTATTGGGGGCTTCTACGATTTATATCATTTTAAAAGACATGATGTGGCAGTCATGTACTCATGTGTCATTTTCATGATTGGGAGTCTAGGGGCGGAGTCTAGCCTGTCAATCTGGAGATAGCCAATGAGGCCTCTGTGTGGGCATGGCTTTCTCCTGAGAATTCTGGGCAGTCTCGCAGTATTTCCTAATTGGAGAAGAGAGGCTTGGATCAGTCTCTTGGAGTTGGACTTGGGTCAGTCTCTTGGAGTCGGTCTACCGACAAGATGACAGTGTCTGAGGAACAGGAGGAGCTGGAGGAGAAGTCACGTCGGACTACCTTGATGGAACCAGACCTCTGAAGCCAGAAAAGCCACAGAGAGACCCCTGCCAGCGATGAGATGCTTCTACCTGAACTGGATACTGCTGATGGACCTTGAGCCCTGGAACCGAGGAGCCATGGGGAGACCCCTGCCAACCCTGGGATGCTTCCACCACTGCTGGATACACAAGCCTCTGCATCCACTGGCCTGTGAGTGTCCTGGTGTCATTGCACATGCTTCGTGAGTCTGAGGGAGACTTTGAAGACTGGTATCGGACATATGGGCTAATATGGGGCTTAGGGCCTTGGACTGGACTGGGTTGGGATGCTTTCTCAATGTTCCATTCCTCTTGTCTGTAAACCTTTCCCTTCTATCCATATGCGTGTTCATGAATTTGTTTCTCTAGTCTACCCAGACTAACTGTGGGGGGGTGTGATGTCATCGTGGGTTGGAGGTTGGGGTGAGGGCACATCCAGGGGTTTGAATCCTCCTGCCCCTCTGCAGGACGAAGATGAGGCTTTCTGCTCCTGTAAAAAGTTACAGCCTCAGAAACATACAGGGGACAGTCCTAGCCTGTCTTCCAGGACCACTGTGACCCGGCGTGATCCGATGGCAGTGTTTATCTCTCTGCACTTGGGCTTGGCGAGTTATGCACTGCGCTACTAAGGGCTAGGCCAATAAGTCAAAGACACCAGGCCACTTGGTGGGAGAAAGAGGAGGCTTCCTACCCCCGTGACAAGTTGTGGGGGGGGGGTAGGTGGGGAGAGGGGGGGAGCGTTCTCTCTCACGAGGTGGCTGCGAATCAGAATCAACTCAAGGGCGGGGAGATCGGGTCCGCGGAGGGAGTCCTAGAAAGCCAAGCCCGGTTTCGAATGGCAAATCTCCGCGTGCGTCCCCCCCAGGGGAGACAAGCCCCAGCCCCACCCGCATTCCCACCAGACAGATCCCCACCTCCCACAGGCATTCTCCCCTCTCGAGGTTTAAACACGCTCTCAGCACTGGGTTGACGGCGACTCCCCCTGTGCTTCGAATTGAACTGTGTTCCAGACAGTTTTCCCCTGCGGTGACCTCTAGAAGCAGATCCCCAGATCTCTTCCAAGGCACCTCTGGGTGGGCTGGAAACAGGAACCCTTCGGTTAACGTTAACAGCCAACGGCTTAACTGTTTGCGCCACCAGGGACTTCCGCGCCCGTTGATGGGTCCTGAGTCGAGCTGTTAATGGCTAGGTGCGCGGTTCGAAGGCACCAGCCGCTCCTCAGACCCAAGAGGCTTTCTGCCCTGATAAAAAGCGACCGTCTCGGCCTGAGCCCCGGTGGCGTCGTGGTTGTGCGCGGGACTGCGGCCCACTGGGATGGAGGTTCGATTCCAGCTCCACGGAGCAAAGGCTGGGCCTCCTACTACTCCCACCACCTGAGGGCAGTGATGCCCGCCCCCGCCCCCCCCCCCCAAAAAAAAAGAGCGACCATCTCGGAAGCAGGCAGGACCAGCTGTACCCTGTCCTAGAGGGTGGCTAAGAGTGAGATCCACTGGATTGATGGCAGGGGGGGCCCGTCTGGGGCTGATACTTGTGGGTCGGACCCTGTTTGGAGGTTGGAGGGTCTCTGTTGCTTCGTGAAGGAGCTGGAACCAGAGTTGGGTGAGTTCTACACCTAATCACTTCTGAGTTATGAGCTTGAAACCACCAGTTGCCCGTGGCGAGACAGAAGAGTCTTTTTTAATTCCATACAGATGGAGTCTGGGAAACCCACCCAGCAGTTAGTTCTCGCCTCTCCCAGAGGGCTGCTATGATTGAGCAACGAGGGCAGTGACTTAAGGGAATAATACCTGGAGAGTGATTTTAGGTCGGTGCGGACCAGTCTACTCTGTTCTCACCCCCCAAACTTCCATCCAGTCAATGCTGACACACAGCTGTCCCTTAGGGGAGGAGAACGCCCCATGTTTCTCCTGAGAAGCAACTGGTGGTTTTGAACTTCGGACCTGGTGGACCTCAGTCCCATCTGTAACCACCCTGTCACCGGACTTCCTCCTACCCTGTCCCACAGGAAGCGACCGCGGGAATGGACCCAACACACACAACGGAGAAGCCTGGCAACTCTCTCGGGAGACGTTACACCTAGAAGAGCTGGTTTCTATACACTGGGGGTCTCCCAATTCAGGATGGATTCTGCCCCCGGAGGTGGGAGGTGGGGCTCTGGCTCCATTATGTCCCCGCCTCCCCTTCCAGGTCCCCAGACAACAGGCAGAGGGTGGGAATGAACACATCGGGGTCCTGAAGAAAGCAGCAAGCACGTTATTTGCCGGGGCCAGCCGTCGAGGCACTCCCCAAGCACATATCCACGAGGGGAGGTCAGGCAAGCAAGGGTCACTTCAAGTCTCAAGGGCGGGCTGTCTCTGAATCCTGCATAGGTGGTGGGCGGAGCTCCGTCTCTTGACCCCGCCCCCGGGACTTTATCCTCCCTGACCTCCCCATCCCCACCAGCTCTCAGTCTCCGGAGGACCACCGGTGCCCTCACCAGGGGCCCTCCAGCATGTCCCACAGCCTGGTCCCGCTGGAGTCGGAGAAGTCCGCTGAGAAGATGCTGGAAGCGGGGGGCCCACAGCCCAGTGGGGGACCTCCACTCAGAGCCTCCAGCCAGTCCAGGGAGTCCGGGGGGCCCTTGGCAGCAGGAGACGGGGAGTTCGTGGGGGAAGGGAGTGAGGAAGAGAAGACCGACGAGAACCCTTCAGAGTCCGGGGAGGGGGACAGTACGTCAAAGGTGCCCGGGAAGTCCAGAGGGATGGGGGGCAGCGGGTCTGTGGGGGAAAGAATGGGACATGAGCTGAGGAGGCAGGGATGGGCCCCTAAATCCACTCCTTCCAGGGGCCTAGACTTCGGTACCTCGTCTTACTCCTCCCTTAGACGTGCCTGTGATCCAAGAATCTCAGCCCTTTCCTCCTTCAGACCCGGAATTGACAACTCTCTCTCTCCACCTCCTTTCTCAGACCTGGGGGCCAAGCCGCACCCACTTCACCCACAAATGTGGGGTCCAGCACTTCAGCCCTCTTCCTTCAGATCGAAGTCTGAGCGCCTCCACCCCCACCAGTACCAATGCCTCTTCCATCAGACTCCTGTGCTCTCCTTCAGACCGGGAGTCCTGAATCTCACCCTTCTCCTCTCTCAGACCTACGGTCTGCCCCCCTCCTCCCTGGGACCCAAGTCTGAAGCCAATCTCCAAATCCAATCTCCTCCCTCAAACCTGCTGTCCAGCACTCCCTCCCCACCCCATCCCCCACATGCCACCACCTCGGCGAGGACCCAGGGACCCGACCCGGACGCCCAACCCTCTTCTCCCCCAGATCCAGGAGTCCGGTTCTTACCCTCAGGCGCCACCGCCTCCTCCAGGATGTCGTCGATGTCCCGGTTCGGAAGCAGCTGCGGATGGACGGTAGAGGCCGTGTGAAGCTGGGCTTTCGGCCTGTTTCTGCCAGGGACCCCTCAACCCGCCTCGGCCCCGCGCGCTCTCACCTGCGCCCTCCGGATCGCCTCCTGCAGCTCCTCCTCCAGGGTCAGCGCTGCGGACGTGGGTGGGGAGGAGGTGGTCAGGGCAGAGGCTGGAGCAGGAGCTGTCCCGAGGGTGTCCGGGGCTCGCGGAGGCGGCGGCGGTGGACCAGACGGCGGACTGGATTTGAACTAGACCCGGGGAGAAAGGTGGGGCCTTGTAAGCCACGCCCACGGGTCCAAACCCACCCACTTTCCGTTGTAGCCACGCCCTCCCGGGGGGCGTCTTGTAAGCCACGCCCATGGGATACAAACCCACCCACTCTCCGCTGTAGCCACGCCCCTCGAGCGATCCCTCCCTCAATGACCAACCTTCAATCGAATCTCCTCCCCTTTCATTGGCTTTGCTCCCCCTAGTACCCGCCCTCTTTGCCTGAACCACGCCCCCCGGGAGCCGGGGTTTCCCCGGCTGCTAGGCCGCACCCCCCTCTTCATTGGCTATACATTTTCCAATTACCCGCCCCATTCCCATGGTCGCTCCTCATTGGTCCACGCGACTATAACCCCGCCCCACGGCCAGCCCTCACCGAACTCTGCCGCCGGGCTGCTCCCAGGGCCTTGGGCCTGAGGCGCGGCCAGGGAGCCCCCGAGGGACTGTCCTCGCGCCGCGGCTTCCCCCGCTCGCGGGGCGGAGCGCCGCCGCGCATGCGCTCCAGGAGCATCGCCTTGGTCCCTGACACCGGGAGGCCTCGCAGGCGTAGCTGCTGGCGGAGCTCGGAGACCTGGGGTGGGAAACGCGGAGAGGCGGGATGATTGGGGCTCCAGGGGCCGGGCTGGGAGGGGTCTTGGGAGCCCACTCGCAGGACCCTGAAAAGGATGAAACTGGGGGACACCCCCCTCCCCGTCACGGGGCTGGACTCCTACCCCTCTTCCCCCCCATCGAGGGAGTGGACCTTTTGAGCTTTGATTCCTGAAACTCACCGTCAGCTCTTCCAGTTTGAGGGTCTGAAGTTCCAGCTTGTGGGGCGGGGGCGAGGGGCCGGGGGCCCCTGGTGGGGAGGGAGACTGGGCAGTGGGCTTCATCCTGGCGACAGCCATGCGAAGGAAAATCAGCTGGATCAACGCTAGCTGTTTGGGGATCTTAGGACCACGACTGCCGGAGAGGGCCACCCCCTCCCCCCAAAGATCCAGGGGTGATTGTGGACCCAGGGAGGGCTCGCGGAACCAGGAGGGAGAGGGAGAGGGCTCGAACTCTTGGATTGCTGAAGAGCTTGACTGCTAAGAGCTGGGGCCTGGGCTTTGGGAAATTTTCCAGAAGGGAGGAGCACGGCTCCCAGACTCAGTCCCCGTGAGGAAGGGAGGGTGGTGAGTCCCCGAAGGAAAAAGACAACCTGGACCGGGACAGACCTACCTAGGATATGGTGGCTGTGCGTTTGTTCCATCCCACAGGGGTGGTCCTGGGGGTCCCGGAGCTGTCCCGTCAGTCTGGGGGTCTCCCCTAGACCCTGGCCTTGGCTCTGGGGGCATGTATTGGTGGTAGGTCAAGTGCCCGTTGGGCTGGGGCTCCCGCCAATGCAAGGAGGTCTTAGGAAAGGCCTGTAAAAACGGGTCGGATGTCAAAGTACGCCTTTGGGCTCAGGGCCCACCTTCAGGACCCAGGCACTCATGCAAAGCGTGGGGGCCGCTGAGGAAGACCAACCAACCCAACAAACAAAACCCCAGCGCCAGCTTGGAGATCCTGCAGGACAAAGCACAACTGGGCTTTCAAGTTTCCAAGGTTTGTCAGCCTTCCCAGGAGTAGTCAGCCTCCTCTTTCTCCAGAGAAGAAGCTGGTGGCTTTAGAACTCTTGACCTTGAGGCTAGCAGCCCCAACTCATCATCTAACCCACTCCACCACCAGGGGCCTCTGGGAAGACGAGCGAGGAGACAGAAGGGGCCTCGGTGCAGCAAGAAAGAGCAAGGCTAGACCCTCGGGGGAACTTACCAGTCCTCCCACCTTGACACTTACCTTCTTCGGAGACCTCCACGGGGTGTAGTCCAACTCGGGGAGCGGGACCCCAAGGCCGGAGAAGAAAGGGCCCGGGCTCGAGGGAGAACTCGGAGTCGGGGCCAGACCAGGGCCTGAGACTGGAGAGATGATGGAGTCTGAGAAGCCTGTCGGGGGGAGAGCCAGGAGGGAGGAGCAGGGCTTTGCAGGAAGGAGGCCTCTGGAGGCCCCTGGGGCCCCCTGGTGCAGAAGGGCAGGCCCAGAGAGCAAAACACAGAGTCCCCACGAAGCGAAGCTGTGAGAAGGCGGGCTCTGCCAACTTCTGAAGCGGAGAACGGACCAAGCGCTCCCCAGACTTGTCTATGTGCTCAAGAAAAGCTGGGAGCGTGTCTTTGGTTACCAAGGGGTGTGGGAGCCTCGGACCACAGATTTCTGGGATTTTTTGCAAGGCCAGGGGTGGGGCCTGGAGTCCTCTGTCTTAGGAGAGTTAGGAACTGGCTAAGTGTGGAATCTGAAGAAAGGGGATGGAGACTCCCCCCCCCTCCATGGGGAAGCCAGTTTGAGGGGATGGGGTGAGGGGTGGGGGGCGCTGAGTTCCTGGGTTCCCAGCAGAGGGACAGGGTTTGATTTCTATATAGCTGGGGCTGGGTGTCCATCTCCGGGGGGGTTCCCTCCCCCAGCTCAGACTAGGTCAGCAGGGCCTCCCTGTTCCGCCCCCCCCCCCCTCCTTCCCTCCCTCTTACTGGGTTCCTGATAGCGTCTGTGGATCCGCAGCTGGAGAACTGTGGAGGGAGGTGGGAGGAAGGAGGCGGGAAGGGAGTGTCTCACAGGAGCCCAGCCTGTCAGGCAGGCGGGATCTGCAGTTGTTGGCGGGCCACGCGTGCCCAGCCCCCTTACACACACCCGGTGCAGGCGGGTGGGCGGGCAGCCCGCTCCCTTTCCTGGGCCTCCCGCCTGCTCCCTGCCAGCGGAGCGCCGCAGCCCAGGGCCTGAGCTGAACCGGGGCCAGGAGGCAACCAGCACGCCAGCAGGCGCCCGCCCTGCCCCCAGCTCCACCTGCCCCCTGGGACAATGCCCACCCAGCCCGGGCACGATCGCCATCTTGGCAAGCCTGGCCCTCCTTGGACGCGCGTACCTCGCTTTGCACGGGGCTGCTCGGATCTCCCTTTGGCACGCCCACCCTCCATCTCCCTGAGCTGCCTGAATGCCCGTGTGCCCCTCTTGGTGCCCTGGGACCCTTGGGCGCTGGCTTCATCTGAGCGTTGCACTGTTTGCACCCTCAGGATTCCTGGGAGAGAGGACTTTCCCTTAGCACCCTTCTCGCTCCGTTCACCGCGGGCACACTCCTTTGCACACTCAAAAACTGCCAGGTCCCCGCCCCCAGCCCCGCTTCTTCCAGAAAGCAGCTGCACACCCTTGGTCCCCCAAGTCCTAACTCAGGGCTTTCGACACTGACCAGCCTTGATCGCTAGTTGTCCTCTCCCAGGCAAGTCCCCACTGGCCCCATACGTATCTGTCAACTCTTCTGTACACAGGAACGGCCCCCTCCCGCATCCCACCGCCCCCCAACAGCCCACCACCCAGCGCCATTATTCCAACCACCACCCCCTCTCACTGACTCCCTCTTCCCTCCTGACTGCACAAGTGACCTTTCGCCCAGAAAAACAGTCTCCCCTGACCCCCACCCCCTCCCTGCAGCTGTGCACCCTCCCAGGACCCTCTCCCACGGAGAAGCCTCTCACCAGAGCGGAACTTGGAGCGAATGAGCTGGGAGCGCTGGGAGGGAGCCGCCAGGGTCATGGCCAAGGCCGTGGTGGGGGCCTGGATGGGGAGGGGGTAGTGGCCCCCACCGGGGGCAGGATCAGTGAGGTCAGAGGTTGTCCCTGCTTGTGAACTTATAGGGAGACACGCTCAGGGAAGTCAGCACTGGGGGTGAGGGTGGGGTCTCTCTGGGACCTTAAGAGCTAGTTTCTGGGAATGGAGGGGCTGGGAGGTGGGGTCAGGACTCTTGGGTCTAAGGGAAGAGGGGTGGAGGGCTCTTGGGGCTGAGAACTGTGTGACTCCTGGGTCTTCGGCACCAGGGGGAGGGGTTGGGGGCTTATAAGACTCCAGGGTCTGGGGAAGACGGGGCCAGGGTCTGGACTCCGACATCGTGAAGGAAAAGGCTGATAACGCATTCTCTGAAGGGTCTAGAATCAAAGATCCTTGCCTTAGAGAGGGAGAAGGTTTTGTCAGGTGGAGGGTAGTTGAAGGGTCCCTGTCACCTGCATTTCAAAAGGAAATGGGAGCAGGGGTGGTGACAAGAAAGGTCTCCCCCCTGCACGCCCTAAGGCTTCTCACCAGGTAGGTTCTTCGCAGCAGCGGTGCTGTGTGACGATCTGGGCTGGGGGTCTGGGCTGGAGGCTGCCAGTTCCACCCCCCTGCTGCCTGGGACCCCACTCCCCCTTCAGGGGCGTGCCAGTGCCCCGGCCTCGGTCCTGCCTGGGAGCCGAGAAGCTGGGGCAGACCACCGGTTCCAGGCCCTGCTCCTCTACGCCACCGGGGCGGGGCGGCTGGGTGGACTGACAGAAGCAGGTGGCCGCAAGGGGGGTGCAGGGTGAGCTGCAGCGGCAGGTGGTCGCGTCCCTGCCCGGTGGGCAGGTGCCACCTGTCGCCGGCTTTTTCCCTGACGCAGCAGCCAGTCAGGGGACTGAAGCGTTCACATTGGAAACCCAGATTCCTGGGTCTGGGGAAGAAGGGGGGTTGGGATTGCTGGCTCAGGAGAGGATGCGGGGGCCAGGGGGGGGGTTACCCCCCCAATTCCGGGTATGCGGGTGCAGGGTGAGATTTAGACTGGGTTCGGGAGGAGTCTGGGGTTCAGGGGTCTGAGATTCCTGGGGGAGGGAGGGGGAACAGAAACTGGGACTACTGAGTCGGGGGAGGATGGGGGGGCCACCTCGACATTTCAACTTGAAGGAGGACAGGATGGGGTCCGGGAGCCTGGGTTTGAGGAAGGACACCAGCATGTGCCCACAGGCACGGGATGACATGAAACATCTAGCCAGGGACCGGGCTGAATGTGGGATCAAAGTCTAGGAGGGGGCTGGGGGGGGGTCCAGACTGCGGAATGTGAGTGAAGAGGGGGCTGGAATCTGGATTTGGGGAGTCGAAGAGGGTTCCCAGGGGCCAGGGCTCAGGGCCCGGCATTTGGCACTGCAAAACGAGGGCTCGGTTCTGAGCTGTGTGAGGCTCCACCGCCCCCAGTTCGGATTACAAGCAGGAGGGCACTTCGAGGCCATGACTATAAATATCCCCCTTGGACTCAGCAGGGGCCCGGGCGCACCCAGCCAGGACTCAGAAAGCCATCACGAGCGCCAGGCATTGCCAATACCCACAGATACCTTTATTGCTGCGCGGCACCCCCACATTTCAAGCCCGTTTCCCATCCTCTGCTGCTCGACAATTCAAGCGCCCTGAATGACGCGCGGGGGTGGGGGGGTGGGGGACTACAACTCCCAGAAATCTCTGCTCTCAGGCGGGCTCCAGGGCCCGTCGGGTTCAGAGCCGACGAAGGTTCAAGCTTCCCGCTCTCGTTTGCCATTGGTCCTCAAGGAGGCGTGGCCACGGGAGGCCCGTGGCGGTGATTGGCCGGCAGCTCCTGCTGCTCGAGGTCCCAGAGAAGTCGGCGGAGGCGGCATAGCTCGCGGTGCAGGCCGTCGTCGGTCACCGGGCCCGAGAGGCGCAGGCGGGAACTGCCCAGGGGCAGAATGAGGGGAGGGTGGGAGGAGAAGCTCTCGAAGATGTCGCCTGTGAGTCCGAGGGAGAAGGGGGTTAAATTCGAATTCTAATTCACGCGTCTACGCCAGCCCACAGCTCCCGGGCGCGTCTGGTCTACCAGACGGCTCGGAGGCCGCGGGCATGATGGGAGTTGTAGTACAGACGGGGAAAGGTCGCCGTGGTCAGGGAAACTGACGTTGCGTTTGGGTTCCTGGATGTGCGAGGAGTTAAAAATGGCTGGGGAGGGGGACTTAGTCCGAAGGATTCCGGGGAACGGAGCGGCTAGGTCGGAATTAGGTGGCGATCCTCAGGAAGGGAGTTAAGGTTACACACATTGGTCCTGGGAAAGGAAGAGGCTCGGAATCCAGACTTCTGCATCAGAGGAGGAGGGGACAGGAACATGGACTCTTAAGGACCCAAGTTAAAGAAAGCTTGTGACCCGATCTCAATGACTGATGTCTCTCTCTCTCTCTCTCTCTCTCTCTCTCTCTCTCTCACACACACACACCTGCCCCAGGATGACGAACAACAGAAAGATGGATGAAGGGAGACAATGGATGGTGTCAGATATGAAGATAGTGCTGACAGCCCTCCGGCCCTCGTTGTGCCTCACCTGTGTCCACAGCATCTCGCTCTGCGGGGGGCGGGTCCCAGGAAGGTGGCGGTCCACGCCCCGGACCCAGTTGGTAGTGGCTGAGCAAGTGATGGAGCTGGGCGGGGGTCAAGGTGGGATGGTCCGTCCGTAGGCTGCTCCAGGAAGCCTGGAGGGGTGACCAGGAAGGAAGTCTAAGGCCATGATGGGGGTGACTAAAAATTCCTAAATGGAAGACCTCTCTAAAGGGCATGGATGGAGGGGCGGGGACTTGTGCAGCCCCCTTTTGGGTACAGTGAGAGCTGCTTGTCCTTGAAATATCAGTGAAGAATGCAGACTCACTGATTAAAAAATGGGGCAGAGAAAAAGTGATAGGCTTCAGATAAGATACGTGGGGTGGATGAGCGCTTAGAAGAAACAAGATTGGTGCCTGGTCCATAATCATGGAATGATGTCTGCATTGGGATTCGTTATTCTCAATGGACCGCCCCTTCGAAGTTTATAAGATAGTTTTATCTTGTTTATTTACGACCTCCTGATAAGTTATCCTCCTCCATCTCCTCATCTTCAAATTGGGAGAGAATAAGAGGAATCACCTACAAGACTATTTTGCGGGGAGTGGGCATCACTGCCCTCTGGTGGGAGTGGGAGGCCCAGCCTTGCTCCTGGAGAGCTGCTGCTGGATTTGAACTACCAAGCCAGTGGGCCGCTGTCCTGCACACAACCATGACGCCAACCCCAAAGCTTGTTTGAAATGCTGAGAAGCAAGACTGTTACTTTGAGGACTAAAGTACACCTGGCTCAAGCCGGGGTCTTTGCAATCACCTCCTATAGATAGGAAAGTTGGATATTGAATAAGGAAGACTGAAGAATGAATGAATGAATGAATGCATTTGAAGTCTGGTGCTCGCAAGAATATTGAAAGCACCACGGGCATCAAGGGAGCCAACAAATCTGTCTTGGAAGAAGCACAGTCAGATTGCTCCTTAGAAGCAAGATGGCGAGGTTTTGTCTCCCCCACTTTGGACATGTTATCAGGAGAAGCCAGTCCCTGGAAATGGGCATCATGCTTGACAATAGTTACAAGAATGGGCTCAAACCTAACAACTGTGAGGGTGACACCGAACTGGACAGTGTTCCTGTTGTTCACAGGGTCACTAAACTTCTACATCCACTTGATGATCTCTAATAATATCAGCCTACTAGGGTCGTTCCGCAGATTCCGTTATGGACAAGAGGACGGACGTAAGAGTACCACTGCGTGCTTCAGAAAGCCTTCGTGCACCTTACTAAATAAGAATAAGAAAGCTAAAATCAAGTTACCTGTCCTCTTTGATCATCTCTCCCTCCTCTGAAAAACTGCCGACAAATCACGTCCCGTGCAGGCTTCATTAAAGCTCAATGAAATGTGCTAACCACAGTGACACGCAGTTCCTGCTCACTGAAGGCGTGAATGACCAGAGTCTGGTTGCGTACCAGACTTCCTGCGTCAGCAGGGGTAAGGGACGGGCGCTGGCACGGTGGGCAGTATGTCCCACAGGGAATCAGGCTCAACCAAGGACTGCCCGTATTGGCTTCCTTCGAGCTACCAAATCTCTCGTCTACACTGGGGCTGGAGTTGATGTGGACCCGAAGGGCGGTGATACAGAAGACGGTTGGGGGACTGAGCTGTCAGGGGTCGTGCAGAGTGGACGGGAGGGGGGCGGGGGGGTCACCTTGAGCAGAGAGGTGCGAGGCACACAAAGCAGATTCACAGCCATGGAGAGTTTGCGGAAGAATTCAGTGGCGATGTCGCCGAGGCCAGCCCCCTGCAGCCAGTCCAGGACAAGATCCAGGTTCGTTCTGATCTGAACAGCCCGTGACCACTGGTAAAAAGGTCGCCCTTGACCTGTGGGGGGGAGGGCACAAGGGACAGGGATGGTGGTGGGCAACGGAAAGCCAGGAAGAGTGTGTAGGCGGGCAGACTCTCAACCTTCCAAAATGTGGGAGGCTGGGGCTCCCCTGGAGGGGGGGGGGTCTTGACGTTCCTAGGTTGGAGATGAGTTCCAGTCACCTTCTCCTAAGTCCCTCCATGTCCCCCCAAAATAATGCCAAATTCAGGGCGCTGTTTGCAAACACACAGTCACTCTCAAAAGCAATTAGATCCATTTGCCTGTCTACCCCCTCACCCCATCCAGTAGGGCCCACCCTCTTCTGATAAGGATCAGAGATGGTTCCCTCGGAGAAGAGCTCAACGATTCCTAAGGTCAAGCCAACTCAGAGGATGACCAAGGTTAGGCAGCCTTCCTGATTCTAGAGTCCGCCCATCTGGCTCCCTTCACACCTTCCTTCACACGTGTGTCTCTGGCGCCTCCTCTTCCTGTTGCGTGTGCACCCCCCACGCCCAGCTCATTCCCCTTTCTGTTACCTGTATGCCTCTAATACAATCCCCTTCCTATTCCGAAGGTGCTTACCGTGGCCTGCACACCCGAGATTACATAAGCTCATGCGAGAATACTTATGCACTCTCTGTCCAGACCTGGCTCCCGAAACCGGGGGCAGAGGTGAGCACCCCCAAAACCTTGGCCTGTCTGTTCATTTCTTCCCTTCAGTCGCTCTCTCCTGGTTCTGTGTCCCAGAGACAGCACCCTCTCACCCTCCAGTCTCTCCTTCCCCACCTGGGTCTGGGGTAGCGGCCCCTCTTCCAGCCAGAAGCTCACCTCGTTCCATGAGCGAGTTGAGAAGGGAAGCGTTGGAGAAGAAGAACAAGTAGCCGAAAGTCTGCGACACCAGGTCCGGGTGCAGCTCGCACTGGCCGGTCAGTTCCAGGGCGGCCTGGAACACGCCTAGCGTGGGTTGCAGTCCCGGAGGCATGGCCCCGAGCTCGGCGCCAGGTCCTGGCAACTCGGCTCCAGCAGTGAAAGGGTTACTGTCCAGGAGGGCAGGCAGCGTTGAATACAGAGTCTGAGGAGACAGAGGGGCCAGAACAGGTGACCGGACCACAACTCCCAAGAAGCTCCAGGGCAACAGCACAGGAAGAGAATGGGCTTCTGGGAGTTGTAGTTCAGTTTCCAGTGCGCAGGGTGAATTCCTACTCTGCGTGGGCTTCTAGCCCTGAGAGTGCCTGAGTCTTAAGAAAGGCTTTCCCAGACGTTTCCTGGGTATTATAGAACCACTTCCGGCTGGG
>PVJH01022686.1:0-36217 GCA_004026705.1 Nesogale talazaci
CTAACTTTTTAATTTCAGTTGATTCTATTGTGATGTTGTCTTTCATTTTTTATTAAATATATTTGCATCTTCACCTTTTCTTTTGTTCAATTTGCTAGTGATTTGTCAATTTTGTTCATTCCTTTCAGAGATCCAGTTTTTTGTCTTGTTGACTCATGTCTGATAGATTCTATTTCCCATTTTATTCATTTTGCTCTATTTTTCTTCTGTTAATGGGAGGTTTATTTTCTTGCTCTTTTTCTTAATGTTGAAGATGTACTAAGGTGTTTATTTAGGTTCTTTTTTGATGTATTTATTGCTGTAAATTTCCCTCTCAGAACTGCTTTTGCTTTGTTCCAAAGATTTTTGGTATGTTGAATTCTCATTTTAGTTTATTTCAAGGAATTTTTAATTTTCATTTCGCAGGCTATCAGTATTTTTTATTTAATAAATTATTTTATTGGGGGCTCATATAATACTTATCACAATCCATACATTGTGTTGAGCACCTTTCTACCCTTGCTTCCATCATCATTCTCAAAGCACTTGCTCTCTATTTGATCCCTTGACATCAGCTCATCTTTTCCACAACCTCCCCCAACCCCCTCCGTCATGAACCCTTGATAATTTATAAATTATTATTATTTTGTCATAGCTTACGCTGCTCAACATCTCCCTTTGCAAATCCTCTGCTGTCTGTCCTCCAGATAGGTTATGTGTAGATCTTTGCAATCTGCCCTCCTTTCTACCCCACCTTCCCTCCACCCTCACAGTATCTTCACTCTCACCACTGGTCCCAAGGGGTTCTTGTCTCCTGGATTCCCTGTATTTCCAGTTCCATCTGTACCAGTGTACCTCTTCCAGTCCAGCCGGATTTGTAAAGTAGAATTGGGATCATGATGGTTGGAGTGGGGGAAAGCATTTCAAGAACTAGAGGAAAGGTGTATGTTTCATCACCACTACACTACACCCTGACTCATCTCCTCCCCGCTACCCTTCTGTAAGGGGGTATCCAATTGCCCACAAATGGGCTTTGGGTCCCCACTCTGCACTCCCACTCATTCACAATGATGTGATTTTTTTCCTTGATACCTGCTCTCTTTGACCTGATCACAGCAGCTCGTCTGCTTCTTCCATGTGGGCTTTGTTTCCTCTGCTAGATGGCTACTTGTTTACCTTCAAACCTTTAAAATCCCAGGTGCTTTATCTTTTGATAGCCAAGCAGCATCAGCTTTCTCCGTCATGTTCGTTCATGCACCCATTTGTCTTCAGTGATCATATTAGGAGGATGGGGACACAATGATATGATTTTTGTTCTTTGATGCCTGATACCTGATTCCTTCCACACTTCATGATCACACAGGCCGGTGTATTTATTCCATAATGGGCTTTGTTGCTCCTGAGCTAGATGGCCACTTGCTTGCCTTCAAGTCTTTAGGATCACAGACACTATATCTTTTGATAGCCAGGTATGATCAGATTTCCTCACCACTCTTGTTCATGCCCCACCTGTCCTCAGCAATCCTATCAGGAGGTGAGCACACAATGATATGTTTTTTCCCTGTTCAGTATTTTAAAAGAAAGATGTTGCTCAATTTTTATGAATTTGATTTTTTCCTTGTTCGTCTTAGTGTTGATCTTTTATTTTATAGCATTGAAATCTGAAAAGATACTTTCTAATGTCTCAGTGTTTTAAGATTGATGAAGTTTTCTCTGTGGCCTAATAAATGGTCTATTCTAGGAATTGTTCCAAGGATTTTAGAAAAGAATGTATGTTGTGCTGTTCTGTATATGTCTAAGGTCAAGTTGGTTGACTGTTGTTTAGTTCTTACATGCCTTTGATGAGTTCCTTTGTTCTGTGTTATGTATAAAAGTCTGTGTCTCTTTTCAACTTTATAAGAGTTTGATTAGTGTATTCTGAAGCTCTTTCACTGGGTGCATAGATATTTATTATGATTATATCCTCTTGGTCAATATATTCTTTAATAACTGTATGATGTCCTATTTTTGTCTTTGCTGGATTTTTTCCTTAGAATTTATTTCACAAGAAATTTTTATTAGCACTGCTGCTCTTATGCAATCACCCGTAACAATATGCATTTTTCCATCTTTCAGGGTTTTTTAGTCTACTTCTTCATGTCTAACATGTGTCTCTTTTAAGCAGCCTACTGATAGGGCAGTTTTCTTATCCATTCTGCTACTCTCTGTCTCTTAATTGGTACATTTAGTTCATTAATACTTAATATAATTATTTATAGGTATGAATTTCCTCTTTTCATTTTTCTCTGTGTGTTTGTGTGGTGCTGTTTCTTTATTATTCTCAATTTTCTGTGCTCAGTTAACTTTGTTCATAGTTTTTTTCCCTTTTTCTTCCTTTGCTGTTTCCTAAATATTTACTAAATTTTTATGATTTTCCTCATTTTTATTTTGATGACATTTATTCATTTTCTTGTAGTTATCCATTTCTTTCCACATTAAATCAATATGTTCTATCATAAAGGCTGCTTGAATTACTCTACATTTAAAAGTACGTACACTATTCCATCTATTTACTTTTAATTCTTTTCATTGCAATTTGATATCTCTGGTGCCCTGTTTTCGATTATGTGTTTGTTTTACTATAGATATTTCCATAATTGAGTTGAGTGCTGGATGGTGTTGTCATGTATGCTAATCTCAGGTTGACCTCTGTGTTGTTTACTCTTTGTCCAAAGAATTCCTTCTAATATTTTACTACTGTTGGTCTTGTTTTTACAAATTCCTTTAATTTCTATTTATCTGGAAATGCTTTTATATGCTGACATGTGTGAGGGGCAATTTTGGGCATATGAATCTTGGCTGGCATTTTATTTTCTTTCAATTTGCTTATAGATCCTGATTACTTTCATCTGCCTGGTTTCTGCTAAGAAGTTATAGCTTAGTCTTATTATTCACCCTTCATGTTTTTCCTGACTTAATTTCACAATTCTTGTCTGATTTTTGAAAATTTTGTTACCAGTATATGTTATGGTAATCTTCTTTGAAGTCTCTCCTGTTTGGGTATTGTTTTCTTCATGTTCAGCATCTTGAATGCACATCTTCTTACCTTACATTGTGTTAGAGAAATTTTATTGTAAACAGTTTCTCGACAATTTTTGTTGTTCTCATTTTCCTCTTAATAATTTTTAAGATGTACCCTAGATGTTTTTGTTCATTTTGTTTCCATGAATGAAGACATGAAAGGGCAATGATTTGTCAATGTAGAAGTGAATTTAAAATAATATATGAGAGAGATGCTGTCAAACAACCAAACAGATAAGTTTGAAAAATGTTTACAAGAAATCATAGCATATTAGACAAATGTATTGCATGTAATCAAGGGTAATTTCAAGGTGATCAGGTTGTTTTGTTAAAAAAAGTAAATATATAGTTTTGGGGAAAAATGGAGTTTTTATGGGTGTGCTCTCGTGTGTGTGTATGATGGATGTATAAACAATTGGATAAAATAAATGAAAATATAAAGGAGACAGCATATTTGAAGCATAATAGAAGTGTGTGAGAAGTAAAATATGATGAGGCACTAATGTACTTTCTAGTCGATTTTAACCTAGCTTAATACAATTCTTAGGCTTCAAGGACAGGTCCAATGCCCAATTTTGATACAACTGAAATAAGAGCTTTGGAAAGACTATGAGGAACCTAAAATATTTTCATGTCCTTTAAAATATTTAAAAGAAAAAGAACTCTCTTTTCCTCTCATCAAAAAACTCACTGCCATTGAATTTATTCCAATTTAATGCGACTCTAGAACAGAGTAAAACAACCCTTTTGAATTCCTGAGACTTGAGATCTTGACAAGATTATGGATGATTTTTATAGTTTTAGAGTTTCTATTTAAGTCTTTAATCTGTGTTGAGTTTTTTTTTATCTGATGTGACATAATGGTCACGTTTCAATCTGTTACAAGTGAAGATCTGATTTTTCCATCACCATTTGTTTAATGGACTTGCTCTTTCCCAATTAATATGTTTTACTCCTTTATCAAATATAAGATGTTTATAGCTGCTTGGTTTTATTTCTGAGTTCACTGTTTTGATTAATTTTGTACATATCTATTTATGTACCAATTCCCAGCCATTCTGATTATCATGGCTGAATAATAGATTTTGAAATCAGAGAGTTATTAGTTTTTTAGTTTGTTGGGGTTTTTAAAATAGTTTTATTGGGGTCTTATACAGCTGTTAAACATACATACATCCACTATGTCAAGCACATTTGTTGCCATCATCATATTCAAAACATTTTTCTTTCTACCTGAGCCCTTGGTATTGATTCCTTATTTTTTCCTTCCCTCCCTTTCTCACCCTCCTTTTCTCTCTCACCCTTGATCATTTATAAATTGCTATTATATTTTCATTCTTACACTGACTGATGTCTCCCTTTACCCACTTTTCTGTTGTCTGTCCCCAAGGGAGAGGGTTATATGCAGATCATTGTGATTGGTTCTCCCTTTCTCTCCCACCTATCCCTTACCCTCCAGATATCGCTACTCTCATTTTTGTCACTGAGGGGCTATCTGTCTTGAATTCTCTGGGTTTCCAGCTCTTATTGATACCCATGTACATACTGTAGTCTGGCCTGATTTGGAAGGTAGAATTGGGATTATGATAGTAGTTGGGAGAAAGCATTAAAGAACTAGAGGAATGTCATATATTTCATTGGTGAAATATTGCACACTGACTGGCTCCTCTCTTCCTTGTGATCCTTCTGTAATGGAATGTCCAGCTGTCTAAAGATGAGCTTTGAGTCTCCACTCTGCACTCTGCCTCATTCACATTGATATGACTTTTTTCCCTGGGTCTTTGATGCCCCATACCCAATCACATCAACACCGCTTGTGTGCTTCGTCCATGTGAACTTTGTTTCTTCTCAGCTAGATGGCCGCTTGTTTATCTTCACTCCTTTAAGACCCCAGATGCTATATCTTTTGATAGCCAGGCACCATAAGCTTTCTTCACCACATTGCTTATGCACCCATTTTGTCTTCAGCGATCGTGTAGAGAAGCTGAGCATCACAGAATTCCAGGTTATTAGAACAAAGTGTTCTTGCGTTGAGGGAGTACTTGATTACAGACCCAATGTCCGGCTGCTACCTTAATATTTGACATATAAATATATGTACATTGATCTATTTCCCTATCATTATATATAAATATATTTACATGTTTGCTTATAAAAATAATTTACATTATAGACCTCTATAAATGCCTTTTGCCTCCTAGTTCTAGCCTCTATTTTCTTTTACTTTCCTCTATTCCCACTATTATGCCCAGCCTTCATTTGGGTTTTAGTAATTCCTTTTGGTTACATTACCCTTGATCAGGCCCTAACAAGCATCCTATGCCCTCCTTGCCATCAATTTTAGAACACTTGTTCCCTTGTCCCTGGATTTGTAAGCACCCACTTCGTTTCCCCGCCTCCTCTCTCCCATGTCTCCCAGAACCTGTAGGTCCGCTGTTAGTGCCTCCAGATTGTCTATTCTGCCTCTTTTATCTAGATAGACATGCAGAGACAATAATAAGCACAAAACAAGACAGAACAAAACAAAAGGAAACAACAGCAATAACAACAACAACAAAAGAAAAGCCTATAAGCCTATAAATCGTTCCAGTTCGGTTGTTGACTTTAAGGAGTGTTTTCCAGTCGACTTTGATGGGATGCCATACCCTGACCACTAAGTCTATTTTTGGTATTCCACAGAGACTTTGTTGCTTTGTTCCCCTTGCATTTCTGTTACCCTTTGCATTTCTGCCTGGTGTGGTAGGGTCACATTGAGAATAAGTCCCGCATGGTGCCTCCCGTGTTGTTCTTCATGGTACTATGGGTCAGTGAGGGAGACCTTGTCTCATGATGGGGCCGGCCCTATCGTCCTCTCTGTGCATTGGCTACTCTGAACACGAATATCATCCATGGGACTTGGTGGGCCAGTTTGTGTTCTACCCTCTCTCCTTTCCTCTTCATTTGTTCCTTTGTTCTCTGATCAGAAGTGCCCAGGTCCCGGAGCTGTAGCTTCAGTGCTGTTCTCTGTGGTGAATTCTTCTGGAAGGGGAAGACAGGTGACAGATAGTTGGGATTGGGGCCAGCCCTGCAGACCTCTCTATTGGTACCCTGCTTCATGCTGGTATGTTGCATTCAGATCTTGGCTCACCAGGTTGAAATCTGGTCCCTCACTCCCTCTCCTGTGGAGATATAAAAAGCATCCTCCCCTTGGGTGGATTAATGTCTTCTTCCACCATTATCTATGTCTTTTTTTCTTCTTTCTTTTCCCCTCCCCAGGATTGGGTGTGGCCTCTGCCATTGTACCTGTACCTCACCACCAAAGGATGTATATAATGCTTTTTCTCCTGTGCCCCTTTTGCAATTTTAAGCTTACCTCAGCGTACTCATATTGTACTTGTCCTTTGGGGCTTGGCTTACTTCGCCAAGCATAATTTCCTCTAGTTCTTCCCATGCGGCAATGTGCTTCATGTGTTCATCACTGCTTTTTAGAGAAGCATAGTACTCCATTGTATGTATGTGCCACAGGTTTTTTGGTGTGTGGTTTTCTTTTTTTTAATCATTTGGGGGTGGGGGGCTCACACAAGTCTTATATCAATCCATATATGCATCCATTATATCTCACAATCCATACATTCATTCATTATATCAAGCACTTTTGTACATGTGTTGCCATCATTGTTTTCAAAGCTTTGTCTTTCTACTTAAGCCCTTGGTATCAGATACTCATTTTCCCCTCCCTCCCCACTCTCCCTCCCCTATGAACCCTTGATAATTTATAAATTATTTTTATTTTGTCATGTCTTGCACTGTCCGATGTCTCCCATTACCCCCTTGTATGTTTTCCATCCCTCTGGGAGGAGGTTATAATAGGTCATTGTGATTGGTTCCCATTTTCTCCCCACCACCTTCCTCTTCCACTCCTGGTATGGATTTTCTCAATATTGGTCCAAAAGTGTTTATCTGTCCTGTATTCCCTGTGTTTCCAGCTCTTATCTGTACCCATTGTGCCACAGTTTTTATTCCATTCACCCATTGAGGGAAATTTGGATTGTTTCCAACTCCTTGCAATGAACATTGGACCACAGATGTCTGGCCATGGTTTGTTTCTTGCCTCTTCTGGGTATAGGCCCAGTAGGGGGTTTGCTGGGTCATATGGCATCTCAATTTGCATCTGTTTTAGATATTGCCAAATTGATTTCCAGAATGGCTACACATAGCTACAGGCCCAACAGCAGTGAACAAGAGTTTCTATCTCACCACAGCCCCACCAATACTTGTTACTTTCTGATTTTTTTAATTAGGCTATCTTTGAGAGTGTCTCATAGTTGTTTGAACTTGCATTTCTCTTATGGCTAATGATTGGGCACATTTTCTCATATGTTTATTGGCCATAGGATTTTTACCCTTGTGATTCTTCTGTTCAATTCCTTTGGCCAACTCCTGAGTGGGCAATTCGTTTTTGCTTTTTGTAAGCTAGCAGAGTACTGTAGATTTTAGTAATAAGGCCTTTGTCTGATGTGTCATTGCTAAAGATGTGTTCCCTGTCTGTGGACTTTATTATTACTCTCTTGGTGAATTCCTTCCATGTACACAGGTGTTTTATCTCCAGTATATCTCACTTGTCAATTTGTGTCCTTCCTTATTTCTGATAGCCTTTGTATGCCCTGCACCAAGGTTCTCAGGTTTGTCTAATTTCCTCCTTGATGGCCCTTATATTTGGGGGTTTTACCTCGAGATCTGTGATCCACCTTGAGTTTATTCTTCTGCGTGGAGTGAGGTAAGTCTTGCTTCATCTTTCTGCAGGTAGATATCCATTTTTTCCAACACCATTTGTTGAGGAGGCTATCTGCTTTCCATTTGATATTTTAAAGGCCCTTATCAAGGGTCACGTCTGTATGCTGATGACCTTATTTCAGGGTTTTCAGCTCTTTTCCATTGGTCTGATTATCTGACATTTTACCAATACTGTGCTGTTTTGGCTACATAATAGGTTCTAAAGACAGGTAAAGCAAGCCTTCCCACTTAGCCCTTCTTCTTGAGGAGTTCCCTGTTTATTCAGGGCTTCTTCCCTTTCTATAGGAAGTTTGTAATCAGTTTTTCCAGTTATTTGAAAAAAGATGACAGTATTTGCATCAGGATAGATTTAAATTTATATAGTGCCTTCAATAAAACTAACCTTTTTGCTATATTAAGTCTTCTGATCCACGAGCATGGGTTATTCTTGGTTTCATATAATTTTATTCTGTAATTTTCCTCAGACAAATCTCTTGGGTTTTTTTAGTCAGGTATATCCCTAGATATTTCTATTTGTTCTTGGCTTTTGTGAAGTGTACTACCTGTTTTGATCCACTCTTCTGTGGTCTTCTCCAGTGTGTAAAAGGGTCCAATAGACTTCTGTTTTTTTTATCATGTATCCTGCTATCTTGCCCATATTACTCGATAGCTTCCAGTGTTCCCCTTGTGGAGTTTTGGGGATTTCCCATGTGTAAAATCATATCATCTGCAAATAACGATAATTTCACCTCTTTCTTCCTCAGGCGAATATCTTTTTATGTCTTTTCCTTGTTGTATGTTGTTAGCTAGGACCTCCAGTACAATGTTAAATACAAGTGGGGACAATGGGCATTTTTTTCGGGTCCCCTTTTTCAGTGGGATAGTTTTTCTCTTTTTCTCCATTGCTTACCACATTGGCTGTTGGTTTTTCATAAATAGCTTGTATTATATTGAGGAATGTTTCTTCCACTCCTATGTTTTTTTAATGTATTGAACAGGAATTGGTGTTGGATATTGTTGAATGCTTTTTCTACAGCTATCAATAGTATCATGTGGTGCTTATAATTTTTCATGTCACTGTGATGAATGATAGTAATGGTCTTTTGTATGTTGAACTATTTTTGCATTCCTGCTATGAAACCTACTTGGTCATGGTAAATTATTTGTTTTATATACTTTTGTATTCTATTGGCCAGTATTCTGTTAAGGATATTTGCATCGAGGTTCATTAGATATATTGGTCTGTAGTTCTCAATTCATCTTGGTTTCTTACCTGGTTTAGGTGTTATACTAGCTTCATAGAAAGAATTCAGGATTTTGCCCTCTTTTGCTATGTTCTGGAAGTTTGTGTAGGAGTGGTGTCAGTTATTCCGTGAATTCTTGGTAGAATTCTCCTGTAAAGCCATCTGACCTGGTGGATTTTTTTGTTGGTAATCCCTTGATAACCTATTTCTTCTACTGCTATGGGTTGCTGACGTCCATCTGGGATAGTCTAGGGAGGGATTTTTTTCCAAGAATTTTTCCATGTCTTCCAAGTTGAATTCATTGAAGTATGGTCATCCATAGTACTGTGTATTTATCGTTTTTATTTCATTAGGGTCCATTGCAATGTCCCCTGTTTCATCCCTCTTCCTTGCTATTAAAATTTGTTCCTTCTTTTCTTTCAGTTAGGTTTGCCAGCGGTCTGGCGATTCTGTATATCCTTTCAAAAAAACAACTTTTAACTGCATTTTTTTCCATAGTTTTCTTGCTTTCCCTCTCATGAATTTCAGACCTGAATTTTATTATTTCCTTTTTTTGTTATTAGTAGGATTTTCCTGCTGACTGTTCTAATTGCTGTAAGTTTTATGTCAGCATATCAATCATTTCTCTCTTCATTTTTATGGGAGCATATTTTATGTATTTTTATGTATTGCTATCAACCTTCCTCTGATAACTGACTTTGCCATATCCCTAAAGTTTTGTTACATAATATTCTCATTGGTTTCTACAAATTTTCTAATTTTATCTCTGATCTGGGCCAATACCCACTCCTTTTGCAATATAGAGTTATTCATCCTTGAACTGTTTACCCTTGTTTCCTTAATTGCCCTTTTGTTAATTTTTGGCCTAATGACATCATGGTTGGAGAAATTTATGGGATCTCTATGTGCTTGAATTTACTCGTATCCCAGCATGTTGTCTATCTTAGAGTATGTGCCAGGAGGGCTTGAAAAGAATTTGAATTTTTTTTATATTTGGGTGGAGAACTCTGAAATTATCTATCAGAAGAAGTCGTCAAATCATTGTATTTAGTTTTGTGGCCTCCTTGATAAGATCCTTTCCCTGTTATCTAGCTTTCTCAGAAAGTAGTGTATTAAAATAGCCTACTATAACTGAGCTTATAATTTATTTTTTCATCTTTTGGAGTGTTTGCTTGATGAATTTTTCAGGTCTTTCATTGGGTACATATATCTTTATTATGCTCACTGGTTCTTGGTCTGCTGTTCCCTTGAGTATCATGTAGTGCTCCTCTATATCTCTTCTTATGGGTTGCACCCTGAGATTAGTTATTTCCGAGATTAGGATTGCATCTTCTGCTTTTTTTGAATTGCCATTTGCTCAGTATATTTTTCTCCAGCCTTTGGTTCTCCGCCTGTTTTTGTCTTTAATCTTGAGATGTGTCTCCTATAGGTAGCAAATTTATGGGTTGTGTTTTCGAAGTCAGTTGGCTAGCCTCTGCCTTTTAATGCCTGAGTTCAATCCTTTGATATTTAGGGTTATTACATCCATCTGTGGAATCCATTATATCATCTTGCACCTTTTGAGAGGGGTGTTTTCCTACCTCCCTTTCTTATCAGTGTGTTGTGTGGTGTGCACATGTGTGTGTGTGTATTTTATTCTTGCCTTCTTTCGACCCTTGTGCCATTACTATATTGGGTGTTATTTTCTCTTTGTTGACCTCTGTGTGGAGTTATTCTATGTAGTGATCTCTTATTTATGCTCGGTGAGTACTGTTCTGCCGATACTGGGTTGGCAAGGATCTGTTGGAGGGCTGGGTTTCTTTTAATGTATTCTTTGAGTTTTTTTCTTCTCTAAGAAGGCTAATATTCTACATCTATCTTGATAGATAATTTTTCTGGATAGAGTATTTATATGTTATTTTCCTTCAATTTTTTGGAATATGTTACTCCACTCTCTTCTCTTCTTCATAGTGTCCACTTAGAGATTTGAACATATTCTTATTTAGATAGCTTTAGAGGTTACTGCATGTTTTTCCCTAACTGCTCTCATGATGTTCTCCCCTTCCTCAATGATGGATATTTTAACTCTTATATACCTTGGTGACTTCTTGGAATTCAGTCTAGCTGGTTGTCGTAGACAATTAGATTGAGTGTAGGGGCAGAATCTAGCCTGTCAGTCTGGAGATAGCCAATGAAACCTCTGTGTGGGCATGGTTTTCTCCTGAGAATTCTGGGAAATTTGGTACTTCAGGAAACACTATCTCTGTTCAGCTCATTTGCTTGGAGATACTTTACTGACAAGACACAAGTTGAGTTCCCTGTGAAACATCCCAGAGGAGAAGCCACATGGGTTTACCCTGATGGAACCAGATCTCTGAAGCCAGAAAAGCCACATGGAGACTTCTTCCGGTGCTGAGATGCTTGAGAAGCCCAAGGGAGGGCCCTGTCTGTGTTGAGATGCTTCTACCATCACTGGGGATACAAGACTCTGCACCCCTTGGCCTGTGATTGTCCTGGTGTCATTTCATGTGCTTCATGAGTCTGGAGAGGACTTATGGATTGGCAAGGTGCATGTGGTCTAATTTAGGACTTATGGACTTGGACTAGACTGGGTTGGGATGCTTTCTCAATGTTCCATTCCTCTTGTATATAAACCTCTCCTTTATATACATATGTGTGTTTATGAATTTGTTTCTTTAGTCTACCCGGACTAACACACTGATGTTATTTCAACCTCTTGAATGGTTGTCTGGTTTTCATTCATTAAACTGGAGATGTTTTCCTCTAAGAATTCCTTTACTGTTTTTGCCATTGATTTCTTCATTTTGTCTTATTCAGATAGTCCCATTCTTTGAATGCTGTTCCTCTTCAGAACACCAGACATTGATCTCAGGTTTTCTTCAGCTTCTCTGATTACCTTATTTGACTGCATTTTCCACTTGTTGAATTCTGCCCTGTTACCCTCTAAGTGAGAGGTCAGCAAACTGTTGAAACTGAAGAGCCAAACATATTCCTCCTAATAACTTTAAAATCAATCAAGAACCTTAAATACATTTTTCCAAACTAATGAAACCACCATGATCTGAAATAATAACCTTCAAATGTTTTCAATATCACTTCAGAGCCGCAAGTTCACACTGACAGAGCCGCACATAGTTCGTGAACTTCAGTTTGTCACCCACTGCCCAAGGTCACTGGTGCAATTCTCTGTCTCCTCAAGTCTGTTGGCAAAGTGTGTGATTTTGATACTGGCTTTTGTTATCTTGTCCCTTAGATCTTGTATTTCCCTTTGGTGTGTGACCTTTATCTCCTCTATTATTTCATGTTTTTTCTGTATTGTTTCTCTCATATTCTCTATGACTTTAAGTAGCATTCTAAAGATTTCTTTTGTGGCAAATCAATCTCTGCTTCTTCTAAGCACGTCATTAAGCACAGGACTTCTTCCGACATTATCTATTGTTTCTTCTGCTTTTTTCAGTTGAAGTTGTTGGCCTGACTGCTGTTCGCGTTTTAGAGAAGCCTGGTGCCATTTTCTAGAGAGTCATAGAGCACTGGGTTCTATCTTTGGGAGATGCATAGGAATTCTTCTTTGAACTTCTTGTAGCTAATTTCACTGTGGTGTCGGGTTACTGCTTTATCCTCCTGTGATTTCACTCTTTCCATAGCCAATCATTATTCTGTTATTCGCAGGGTAAGTTGGGTGGTCCTCAAGGAAGCTGGTTTGGTCATTGTGGACCCACCAGGATGGCGTAGTACAGCATGATTTCACAGGAAACCATGGTGGTGTGGCTCATGGTGGTTTGGGATGTTGCAGAGAGTGTTAGCAGTGCATGTTGCAAATGGAGTGCCCCAGAGGGCAAGTATGTATGCCTGCTTTGGTGTAGAGCAACATGGAAGATGGACAGAATTGCACAAGTCAGTTATAATACCACATAGGTCAGACAGAAGTTTCTGCAGTAGTGTGGATCACTGGAAAATATTGGCAGAGCTGTCTTAGGATGTATAAGACACTACAGCAGGTGGGAGGAAGTTTTCCCAGCCACATGGGCCCATGGAAGATGAACAGGGGCTCCTCCAGCCAGATGAAGTTCTATAGAAGGCAGACAGAGATTCCCCCAGCTCAATGGAGCACCCCAAAGGGAAGGTGGAACTTCCCCCAGCTGCTTAAAGGACTCTGGAAAGTAGATGTTATTTCCTCCGCAGAGGAAAATGAGTGGGATTTCCCTAGCCACATGTTACTCTGTAGAGGGCAGAGCTCCCCAAGCTGGGTGGAGGGCAGGGATAATTGCCCTTAGTGAAAGGGAATGGCCTGAAGACAAGAAGTGGAGTGTGAGACGAAAGGGAGGGGGAGAGGAAGTGAACCCACTGAGACTGTGGGGGGTGGGGAAATAGTGAAAAGAGAGAAACAAAAGGGGCATATAGGTGAGTCTCAATCACGTTACCATGGGGCTGAAGGGAATTAAACCCTGACCAGAAATGGCAGCAGGCTGTGGCTGTGTTGAATTTAAGCCCTTGGGATGGCTGAAGGAGCCCAGCTCTCACTGAGACTGTGACAATGCTAAGGTTACACCTTAGATGACCTCCACAATGGTAAGCCAAATGTCCACACCTCCTCAGAACCTAGTGAATCCATGCATATTTACCTTTATAATGTTCCTCCTGTGACTGGCAGTGTGGCATTTCACTCAGTGACTCTCCTGTGCTGATGTCTGTATAAGTCTCCTGTTTCTTGGGTAGACTTATTTTTGAGCATTTTATCTTTTGGGTGGTATGACAAATGGTATTTTTAAATTTTCCTTTTCAGGATTCTCTTCCTTAATATATAAAAATCATATTGATTTTTATACATTGACCTTATAACATGCTACATTGCTAAAATTTTTAATTAATTCTAGCAATTAATTAAAAGATAATTTTTTATCAAATCGTTGAGTTCTCTTCTAATGGTTCCTGGATTGTTTACTCTGCGATCATTTTTTTCTTTTTTCTGTTCTGGGATGTTTATCAACTGTATGTTTTTTCATTTGATAGTGTCTCATGTAATTCTTACATTTTCTTCTGCATTTTGAGTCTTTTAATAATAAGTTTTTCTTCTTGTATGTTGGCCTCAGATAATTTGTCTTAAAGTGCACTGACTCATGCCTTTATTACTTCAACTGTACTGTTCTGTTCTTTTGGAGTGTTAGCCAAATAATCTCAGTGTCTGCCTTCTGCTTTTCTGTTTGAAATTGTTGAATTGTTCCTACTTTTTCTTTTCTTTCTTTTTTATGCCACATAGTTCTTAAAGTGCTTTCTTGAGTTGTTTTATCTTTATTTCTATTTTTGCTTTTGGGTTTTTTTCTCTGTTTCTATCAAATTTTTCCTCTATTCATTTAAAGGCACTGAAATTCTTTTTTCTATGCTTCCTCATGGGAAAATCTAATACAGTGTTTCTCAGCTTCCTAATGCTGCAACCCTTTAATACAGTTACTCATGTGTGGTGACCACCCCCCCAACCGTAAAATTATTTTCATTGCAACTTCGTAACTCTAATTTTGCTTCTGTTATGAATCAGGCGACCCCTGTGAAAGTATCATTCTACCACCAAAAGGGTTGCAACCCACAGGTTGAGAACTGCTCATCTAATACCTTTTCTTCATGTGAGATATCTCCTGGGGTTTTTTTGTGTGTATAAGTCACTCTTTGGACTCTCCTTGATTGTTTTCTTATGTGCACTGACTTGACTGTTGTTTATGAGACAGGATGGTGTTTTTATATTGTCTCTGTTGTTTGGGTGATAATAGAATGACTACATGATATACTATCTCCTATACACTTGCTGTAGCTCTTGAAGATTCAAGTGTGGTTCGGTCATGTGGCCAAAGCCTATTTCAAGCAGGGATTTATGACAGAAAAAAGTTAAATACTATTTCACATCAAGGACCCAGTCTCCAAATCAGCCCTTGCCTTTTTCAAGAAGTGTAAGTCTATGTCCAAAATGTCTATTTCAAAGAAAAGAAAAGATATCTGATATGCTTTTCTCACCCACATTAGCCATCTCAAAATCAAAGCTGGGCTCAGGAGTTTTTAAATTGCATCTTTCTTACCAGTGACCAATGCACAATCTTAAGCTCTTTGAAACCCAGAACTTGAGGTAGTTAATAAACTTCAGGTTTCCTACACTGGGTCAACCAAGTTCACCACTCCCCAACACTGTTCACCTGATCTTGCCCTACTCCAAAGCAAACTTGAACACCGTCTCCCACTAGATAGGCCAGAGAAAGTGTACTATCACCGTATGTGGATAAAGTCAAGTCCTTGTGCCCAAGTATGTATGGCTACCAAGCTGTCCACTCACATTTTCCCTCCTCATGCCACAAACATAAGCACTGGCAGGGTAGTATTCACTCAGAAACATCTTGTTGGCGCAGTCAAGAAGTTGTTGGGACACCCTGCTTGGAATCCCTCACCCTGAACTGCCAGGCTGTGTTCTAATGAGGATGTTCAGAACTCAGGTGTGCTTGTTTTCTATTACTTTTTCATTTTTGATCAGACAGGATTATTATAGAGCATGATTACAGAAGATGATTTATGAGCATCTAGGTACCCCCTAAAATTGGATTTATAAATATTTGTGGGAGCAGACAGCCTCATATTTCTCCTGCAGGAAGGCTGGTAGCTTGAATCACCAACCTTGCAGTTAGCAGTCCATTGCTAACCTAAAAGCAACACTTTGAAATATGAGATCTGAAAAAAAGTCATCAACAGCCATACTAGATTGATTGTTAGGTGCACTCCTGTAAATTCCAACTTAGATGACAGGAAAGAACTGCTCTATGAGGTTGGTTGGGATATGATAATTATGAAAATGAATGGTCAAGTCTTTTCTTCCATGTATCCCTGGTTGTGCTGTTAGGTAAGCATTGGCATGCTAACTACAAGGCTGGGAGTTCAAACCAACCATCCAATCTGACTAAGAAAGATGGACTGTCTACTCCAATATATATTTACTATGAATCATACTCAACTTGATGGCAGTGGGTTTTCTTCCCTGGCCACTGGTAGATTCCAACTTTCCATCTTTTGGTTATCATCTGAGCTCTTTAACAATTCTGCCACCAGGTTTCTTCCTGGAATGAATATTGACCCTCCAAAATTCATGTCCACCTGAAACTTATGAACATGACCATTCTTTAAAATAGCATCTTTGTAGATATAATCAAGGTCATGCTAGATTGAGGTTTGTCCTAAATTCAATATAATTAGTGTCCTTTAAAAAGATGACAGATGCACACCCAAGGACAATTTGGTAAACACCCAGACACACACACACAGAAGAACGATATTAGAAATTGTAATGATGAAATCCAAAGGATGCCAGTGATCTCTAGACATGACAAGAAATTAGAAGAGGGACAAGGGAGTGAGTGTGGCCCCGCTGAAACCTTCATGTTTTACGTCTGACCTCCATGAGGCCTTGATGATATTATGGGCTACTCATTGTGCTGCTCACCATAGTCTCAGCAGTTCAATCACACCAGTTGCTCAGCAAGAGAAAGATGAGGCTTTCTGTTCCTTTATAGATTTAAGTCTGGGAAACCTTTTTGGAGACTGTTATCTGTTCTATATGGTTGCTATGAATCAGGCTCAATTATAATTATTTGAGAGCTCAAAGAACTGTGGGAGAGTATATTTATGATGTTTTAAGCTGCATAGTCTTATACCATCCTCACAATTGTTCCTATGCCTGAACCCATTGATGCAGTCACTGTATCAATCCATCTCCTTGAGGACCTCTCCACTTTACCAAACATGATGAACTTCCCCAGCAATGAATCTCTCCTGAAAATATGTCAAAAGTATGTGAAATTAAGTCTTGCCATCCTTGCCTTTAAGGAGCACTCTGGTCATACTTCTTCCAAGGCAAACTGGTTTGTGCTTTTAGCAGACCATGGTTCTTTCACTGTTCACCACCAGAACCACAATTCAGATACATTGATTTTCTATACCCTTCCTCACTCAATTCTCAACTTTAACATGCATATTATGCAACAAAGAACACCTTAATCTTCAAAGTAACAAACATCCTTGCTGCTCAATACTGTAAAAAGGTCTTATACAGCAGATTTACCTAATGCAACATATGTTTTGATCTCTTTGCTGCTGCTTTCATGAGTGTTGATTGTAGATCCAAAGAAGACAAATCCTTAACAAAAGCAATCTTTTTTTATCATGGTGTTATTTATCATGATGTTACCTATTGATTCAGTTGTGAGTATGTTGGTCTCCTTTACTATGAGTTGTAATCTATACTGAAGGTTACAATCCTTGATCTTTATCAACAAGTTCATCAATTCCTCTTGACTTTCATCAAGTGACAAGTCATCTGCATGTCCCAGGTTGTTAATAAGACTTCTTCCAATCCTGATGTCACTTGATATAATCTGTTCTTGATATAATCCATCTTCTCTGAAACAGTGAGAAAATCCTTTCATGGCTATATTGTGTAAAATATTGTAAAGTGACAAGACATCCCACTTTTTAACAATTTAACAATGTCCTGTGGCATTTTAAAATTAAAATAGATATATTGCAATACTATTTTTGCATTCTATAAAAAATTTTGTTGCTTCATATAGACCAAATTTTTAATCAAGAACCCCCCCCCCAGTCAATGGTGTCCCGCTTAAAATATGGTCACTTTAACATTGAATATTTCACCTTTCTCCCTCTTATAATTTGTTCTGAGGGAAGTCAACTATCAGTGAGTGAGCTGTCTTAAACACGAGTCTCCTGGCCCCAGTTAAGTCTTTAAATGGTAGCAGCCACTACCACCATTTTTATTACATTCTTTTGAGAAACCTCCAACTAGAACCACCTAGTTAAGCTGCTCCTGAAATTCTGACCTGAGAAACTATGTGAAATAAGGTCTGTTGATGTTTTAGGGAGTAATATTTTCTTATTGGTTACATAGTAATAGAGAACTAATAATGGAGTCAGGGTTTGTGAAATTCACACATGGTCTAATTTACTAATGATTAGGAAGAGCTTTTAAAATAGAAGTTATTCTAAAAGAAAAAAACTAAAGGCAAACATTATTCATGGAAACACATTTTCTTTATGTTTGTATCTGTATATTTACTCTAATACCAACAGCACCAAACTAATTGCTGTCGAGTTGAATTCTGATTTCTGGTGACCTTATAAGAGAGTAGAACCACGACCATGGGTCTACAAAAGCTATATATCTTCTTAGAAGCAGAATGATTCCATTTTCTCCCACAGAACAACTTGAAGGTGGGTTCAAATTGCTGACCTTGCCAGATAACAACCACAACTTGACTATTGTGCCACCATGGTTTCTTTTATTCATTCTAGCAGTCGTTAAAAAAGGAAAAAAGAAAACAAACCAAAAAATGAGAATAGACTGTATTAGAAACAACAAAAATAGGTCTCCCATGGAACTTCAATTATTATTATTCAGAAGGAGTATAGATGTACTCCCATTATGCCAAATAAATAATTAACTGTTTATGTAGGGAATTCTGGCACCTGGGTAATCCTCAGCAGCATAGGCTTAATTGACTTCTTAAAGAGCTCTAGTGGCAACCATAGTGGCACTGTGGGTTAGGTCTGTGTGTTAGGCTGAGTTTTCTAATGAAATCAATCAGTGACACTCATCTGTATAAGGAAGGGATGTATATCAGCAAACAATTTTATATCAAGAAACCCCTTAGGAACAATAGTAGAAGTAGCTATATCATGAGGGTAGCAGGATGGGGAGAATGGGAGAACCCATCACAAGGTTGAATATATGCCTTCCCCCCGCCCCAATGGGAATGAAAAACAGAAATGTGGATGAAGGGAGACAATAGACAGTGGAAGATATGAATTAATAATAGCAATATAAAATTAATTGAGGATTCACAAGGGTGGGAGGTTGGGGGAGGGAAAGGGAAAAAGAGGAGCTTATACTGAGGGCTCAAGTAGAAAAAAGTTATGGAAATGATGATGGCAACATACGTATCAATGTGCTTGATAAATAGATGTATGAAATGTTCTAAAAGCTGTAGGAGCCACGAATAAAATAATTTTTAAAAGAAATAAAGAAAAGGAAAAAAGAATGCAGTCCAGTGCAGTCCAACTCAAGACCATTAGCTTGATCTTACCTGTAGCCCCCTTCAAAATCATTCCTTTGAATGAAACAGGAAAGTAAAGTGAGAAGCTATGAGATCACAGGCTGGTGGGTGCAGAGTCACTTAATCAAATGTCTACAGCGTGCCACAGTTCCCAGGGTCAGCCTGCCTCATGGGCTGCCAGTCTCAGAGCTAGCCTCAATCCAAACAAGCAAAAAGGTGAAGAGGAGCATGAGAGAAAGATGGTCTCAGTATCTCTCTTAAAAAAATGCCACACTTGCCATGAAGTTCTCATTAGGCCGCCCCTACTTTCACACAGGTGCAAAGTAGCATAAAATCTAACCATAACGCGATTCTATCTTCAAGGTTGGTGGTTCAAATCCACCAGCTATAACACAGGAGACTGTTGAGTTTTTCTTTTCTTGTAAAGATATACAGTCTTGGGAATGCTATAAAGTGTCAATGTGAGTCAGAATCAACTTGAGGGCAGTGGGTTTATAAGAAAATCTTGTGTCTATGTCAAAACCACCATAAACTACTCTATCTGATCTGATCTCCAAAGTCACTTTTCATCTCTTAACGATGAGGGAGTGGGGCAGCAAGTTGGTGTTAATAATTGAGGAACAGGTCCAGAAAAGAGGGTTAAAATTCTTGGACATCTCAGACAGTACAATCAATGTTTCTGAATTGTATCTGTAGAATTGATGTACGGTTTGCTCTGAAGTCTCAACAGCAACAACAAATTATTTTTTTAAATGTCACAGTGGAGCTGTACTTTGGAATTCATTGATGCTAGTCTCCAAATTCTTTGCTCCCTTGCTCTTACCTAGTATTTACTGCAGCAGTGAACAAAAACCTGTAGACAGAAAGTAAATTACTAGTTATGAAGGACCAGTGGGAGGGAGGAACAAAAGTTATCACTAAATGGATACTGACGCAAGGCCTTTCGGGTCACCAATGGAGAAACAGGGTCAGGATTATACCCTGTCTGACCCAACCACACTATGGCAAAAATCTAAGGGTGGGTGACAGAGCGTGGAGCTCCAGATGGAGCACCAAGGATATACTTTGTGGCTAGAATGTGGCACCCTATCCGACTCAACCAGGGGATACTCCTGGAGGTCAGCGAACTAACCTTAAACTATTTGCAGGGTTTTTGTATTGTTATTATCTTTGTATTTCTGCATGTAGGTGTATATGTTGGACATGGGGGGTTGTTGATATTTTCATTGTTTTCTTTTCTTTGGTTGCTTCATTTTGGGATGTCCCCTTTTTTTTGCATATGTTGTTTTCTCTGCAGGTCTATCTGCATGGGATGGGCTGGATGGGCTGTCTGGGGGTAGGACAATGGGACTGATGGTACCAAGGTGGACATGGGGGGTGTTGGCCGATCTGGGAATGTGGTGGTAGTGGGTGGTTCAGGTTTGGTAGCGGGATGGTTGTGGAAGGTCTACTAGGGATTGATTAAGTCTAATGTAACAGAGAGAAAATATTGAAACCCAAATGGAGGTTGAGTATGATGGTGGGATGGGAGGAGGTATAGGAAAATAGAGAAAAGAACTGGGGAGTAAGGGGTATTTATAGAGGTTAAATACAGGAATGTACATAGGTGCATATATACATATATGATGATGGGGAAGTAGATCAACATGTATATACTTATAGGGTTATAATTAGGACAGCATTAGAATTAGGGTTAGAATTAGGGCATTGGATCTACACTCAAGTACTTCCTCAGTGCAAGAACATTTTGTTCTATTAAATTGGCATTCCATGATGTGCATCTCCCCGACACGATCACAGAAAACAAATGTGTGCATAAGCAAATGTGGTAAAGAAATCTGATGGTGCTCAGCTATCAAATGATGTAGCATCTGGGATCCTAAAGGCTTGAAAGTAAAGAAGCGGCCATCAGTTCAGAAGCAACAAAGCCCACATGGAAGAAGCACACCAGCTTGTGGGACCAAGAGATTCCAAAGGATCAATTATCAGATTTCAAGACCTAATAACCATAACATTATATGCTTACTTACCTAATATGGTCACTGATGACAACTATATGTATAAGCAAATGTGGTAAAGAAAGCTGATGGTTCCCAGCTATCAAAAGATATGACATCTGTGGTCTTAAAGACTTGAAGGTAAACAAGCGGCCATCTAGCTAAGAAGCAAGCCCACATGGAAGAAGCACACCAGCCTGTGTGACCATGAGGTGTCAAAGGGCTCTTCTATCAAGCATCAAAGACCTAAAAATTATGTTATTATAAATGAGGGGGAGTGCAGATTGGGAACCCAAAGCCCATCAATAAGTGAAGCGACATCCTCTTATAGAGGGATGAGATGAGCCAGCCTAGATACAGTGTAGTAGCAATGAAATGTGCAACTTTCCTCTGGTTCTCAAATGCTTCCTCCGAATGACTATCATGGTCCCAATTTTACCAAAGAGATTCAGCTAGACCAGGGGATGTACATTGGAGTCGGAAGCATGGGGAATTTAAGATAGATGATCCCTTGGGACTAGTGTGGGGAGTGGTGATACTGGGAGGGTGGAGGGGTGGTGGAGTAGAAAGGGGGAACTAATTTCAGGGATCTGCATGTGACCTCCTCTCTGGGGTGCGGACAACGGAGGGGGGGCATGTGGTGACACATTGGACAGTGTACGGTATGAAGAGGTAATAACAATTTGTAAATTATTAGGGGTTCATGGGGGAGGAGAAGGAGAGAGGGGAAATATGGGGAGCTAGAATTTAAAAAGGGGGGTAAAGGGAAAAGAGGAGCTTATGCTGGGGGCTCAAGTAGAAGATGTTTGAAAATGAATGTGGCAACATGTGTACAAGTGTACAAATGATGTATTGAATGTTATAAGAGCTGTAGAGCTCCCAATAAAATCTGTATTAAAAAAATAAGAAAAGTAGGAAAATATATAAATAAGTAAATAATAATAATAAAGGAAAAACTATAAATAGTTCAATTTCCTCACACACACACCACACTCCCCACACAAACACACTATCATGATCCCAAATTTACCTGACAAATCCAGCTAGACCAGAGGATGTACACTGGCACAGATAGGAACCAGAAACATAGGGAATCCAGAACAGATGATCCCTTGTGATGTGAGTTGTGATACCAGGGGAGGTGAAGAGAAGGTAGGGTAGAAAGGGGGAACCAATTATAAGGTTCTACATATAACCTCCTACCCGGGGTATGGTCAGCAGGGAAGTGGGGGAAGGGAGACATTGAACAGTGTAAGATGTGGCAAAACAATTATACTTTATAATTTATTAAGGGTTCATGATGGAGAGAGGATCAGGAAGGGAGAGAGGTAAGATATACAAATATGCTTTACATACAATGGATGGATTTATGGATTGTAATAAGTTTTGTATAAACCCCCAATAAAATGACTTAAAAATTTTGTAAACAGTGATGACTTGACAACTCATGATTGGGATTAGTATCACTGGATTGGAGACTTGAAAATGGTTAAAATGGAAAAGTATGTGTGGTGTTAATTTTATCACAGTAAAAAAATCAAGCAAGGGGGCAGATATGTTTGAGTATGTGACAGTGGTAAAGATTAAAGTAGTTTTTTTTCCCGAATGTTAATTGGAACCCTGGTATTTATATTGGATAAGCTTGGACTGCTAAATAAAATATCAGTTCAAACTGGCCAGGTGCCATGAGAAAGATGAGGCTATCTGCTTCCATAAAGATTTGAATTATGGACTGTTATATCTGTAAGAGCTCCCAATAGAATGACAAAATAAATAAATATCAAAAAATGAAGGGAAAAAAAAGATTTACTGACTTGGTCATTATGAGCCAGAATTGACTCAGAGGAAATAGGCTTGGATTTTTTTTTAATAGGAATAAGGGTTTAGGCTTTTTTTTTACAAGTGATTGAAATGGAAATTGCTCTGTGGAATAAGACACAAAGGAGCCTTGTGATATAGATGTTAAGCATTCAACTACTACTTATCAAATCAGTGAATCAAAGCTATCAACCATCCTGAAGCAGAAAGATGTAACACTCCATAAAGATTACAGCCTTGCGGCTCTCAGGAGCAGCTCTGGGTAGTGCCCATGACCACCAGAGGCAGTGATGCCTGCAAAAAAGTAAAAAATAAACAAAAAAAAAAGATTATGGCCTTGGAAGCCTTATGCAGCAATTTTATTTTGTCACATAAGATCACTGTCCATCAGAATTGACTCGATCACAATGATTTTGTATTTTTCATTTTGGTTTTTTGAACTTTTCATTTTGATTTAGGTGAGTGTTCGCAGAGCAGATTATCAACACCAATTTTTGGTTCAACAATTTATACGCATTATGTTTTAATTCATCCTTTTCAGCCCCCATCAGTGCCTAACACTTCCTCTCTTTGCATTATGTTTCCATTCCTCCTTTTTTCCTTTCCCACTGTCCTTAGGTAAGTACTGCCCTTTTTATCTCATTTAAGAGATCAATGTTTGATTATTCTACCAAGCAGGTGAGTTCAATTCCATATCTGAAGGGTGACTAAGTCTTGGAATGCCACCACTCTCTATAACCAATAAGCCTGGTGTCTATACAATTTTGAATTCTGTTCCACAAGTTTCTCCCCCTCTACACAAGACCTTCAACTACGATCCTTTTTAGAAAAGTTGAGAATGGGCTGAGCCCCGGTGGTGTAAGTGGTTGAGTGCGGGACTGCGGCCTGCGGGCTTGGCGGTTCAAATCCAGCAGCGGCTTTCAGGAGCAGCACTGGGTAGCTCACACGACCATCAGAGGGCAGTGATGCCCCCCCAAAAGAAAAGAAAGAAAAGAAAAGTTGAGAGTGGTATCAGAGTACTATCTAGTTATTCTTGTGTCATGGCTATGGAGACTAATGTCTCTGTGCTACATTAGTCTACTGGACAAAGTGTTTCCATGTCTTTCAATTTTTCTCAGTGTCCTTTCCTTCACATGCAGAAAGACCAGTATGTGTACTATAGATGGCAGCTCACAAGTTTTTAATACCTAGCCTCTACTCACCAAAGTAGGATGTAGAATATTGTCCTTGTGAGCTATGTTATGTGATATTTTTTTTAAGTTTGGATAAATTAAGTGGAATTCAGGATTCTAATGAGAATTATTGGTGCTTGCTGAACTGACCAAGGCAGAAATAATGCAAATAACTTTCTAGCACTAATGAGAAAGTTTCATATTTGCCACTCAGTGGCCTTAGCTAAACAGACTAGACATTTGGGCAGATATTGCTTCTAAATTATTGAAAAAACTGATAAATGGCTATATGCTTTTTAATTTTTAAAATTAGTATGAAATTTACATGTTGTTTGTTGTAGTACAGGTCAGTGAGTTTTCATACCAGTAGAAATTCATGTAGCTACTACCATGATCAGGATACTGAACTGCTACATTGCCCCCAAAAATATCTTTCATACTTCCTTTTTGCAATCACTTCTCTCCCTTATTCTTTATTGCCTAACAATTGCTGATCTTTCTCTATTACTAGCTTTGCCTTGCCTACAGGCTCATCTGCTTTCAATAAATCATCTACATTACCATTGAAGGAATCATACTTCCATGGTTCCCATTACTTATATAATAGAATCCAGTCTTTAGCATGGCATACAAAGTCTTCCATGATTGAACTTTCCTTTTTCTGCTTAAAATTTCAAATTTATATCTGAGGATCTCATTTGTATCCTCAAAAGGGAAGGGGGGCAAGCAAACAAAACTTGCTGCCATTAAGTTGATGCAGATTAATAGCTACCCTATGACAGGCCAGGACTGCCCTGTTTGTTTCTGAGACCGTAACTCTTTATAAGAGTAGAAAACTTCGTCTTTCTGCAGAACAACTAGTGATCTTGAGCTGCTGTCTATAATAGGATTATATCAATCGACATTTAAAAAACCCAATCAATACAAACATTATTCAAATTTATACATCCACCACCAAAGGTAGGGATGAAGAACTTGAGAATTCTACCAATGTCTTCAGTCTATAAATAATCATTCAATCAAGATGTGTTGATAATTATTAGCAGTTGCAGTGCAGAAGTTGATGTGTTAGGCAAGGTTGACTGGATGAACAAATCCAGGGACACTCAAATATGTGTAAGATAGAGCTTTCTATCAAGAAGCTTTATCTCCCAAGAAAACATCCCAGGTCAGATCAGATCGAGTCCATTAGGCTGAAACTAGTCTTTAATTCCCTCTTCATAATCACAAAGTCACATGTAATGATGCAGAAATGCAGGAACATCACTGGCCAGTGGATGCAACGTTGTGTGGATCCAATTACAGTGGATATATCTCCAGAGTTCTGGCAGGTCTCCCGCTGGTCTCATCAACAGGAAGGTGAAGACTGACAGAGGGGAGGAAGGTTCCCAGGACTCCCCTTATCAGGAAATCACACCTACACGCTATGACCTGATTGACAGTCTAGACTCCACCCCTCCACTTTAAGTTGACATGACATTATGTAGCTACCACAGTTGAAACAAAGAAGGAAAATATGGTCTTGGTGATTAAAACGAAGCTGGAGATTGCATGATGAATTTTGCACAATCACCAATTTCTTCATCATGAATACTTTTTAACCACAAAACAGAAGCCAACTGTACACATGGACTTCTCCAGAATACACAGAAATCAAGCTGACTCCATCTGTGGGAAGAGATGATGGAGAATCTGACTATCAGCAGCTAAAACAAAGCCTGGACTTGTGGACAGTCAGATGGATTCTGTACTGCCCACATAATTCTCACCCCCAATCCAAGAACAGTTATTTCTTATAACATGATCCTGCTTCATAATCACCTTCATGTAGAAATCACTGAAGATTAGGGTGCTACAACAAAAGGTGGACAAAAAAGCATATGGTGCTTTGCTTGGCTATCATTTGAAATAGTGTCAGGTGTCTTGTATTCAAAGTTTGCATTCAAATGAGGATACATCTAAGTGAGGTGTCGACTAAGTCCACATCGAAGAAGCACACTAGCCTGTATGATCAAAAGATGGCAATAACAAAACCCAAGCATGATCAAGGAAAAAGTCTCAGGGCTTAAATTGTGAAAACTCAATTTGTAGGATGCTATGGAGGGCAGTGGAAGCCCAAAATTCATCTGCAGAGTATCTAGTCCGATTAAGCCTCTGGCAGATCCTCTCTTGCCACTGTTGAGGATAGCAAACAGCTTTGCTATCAGACAGAGATTATTGTAAACTTGATTAGAGTGGATGGAATACAGTATAATATGATACTTGGTCAATTGACCTCGCTCTTGGCCCAACCTGAATTTGTTCTAGGCTAAATATTTCTGGGTGACTCCATAACAATTTTCTTTTTCAGCTTTTTAAAGATATTGCTGCTGGTAGTCTTTTCTTTTTCATTCTTTATTTTTATATTTATTTTCTTTCACTTTGATTTTTTATTGTTTCTTTTAGGTTTCCTGGTTGCTGAAGCACAGAATGAGTGGGTGCATAGAGACAATAACTGATGCAATGATTTATCAGGGATGGGAGTAGGATAATTGAGGAGCAAATAATAAATACGATAGGGTACAGGGAGCTGTAGCACTGATTGTGATGATGTACATGCAACTCTTTTTAAGGCAACTTGACTATGAAAGTATATGATATGTGTATTTTATATTAATAAAAATACTTTAAAAGAATAATTCAAAAACACACAGCAAAAGACCAGAGGTTTGCTGTAAACAGACCATCAAATGCATGTAATGAAGTAAGTATTGAAGAAGAAGTAAATTAAAACAAATCCATGAGAGCCAAAATATGATCTGGAGTCTAATCCCACCTGAAATCTGAGACTATTTCAAGAACAGATTTGACTCATTGAACACTAATGACTGAAGAAAGACAAGGAGCACTGTGGAAAGGCATTGAGAATGCCATACTTGAAGAAAGCAATAGTCTTTAGCTAAAGCACATAGAAGAACTGATTAAGTCAAAGACTTAAACAGAAATTTTTAAAGGGCAAATCAAGAAGACAAAGTAAAATGTAATAAATGTGCAAAGATCTAGAGTTAGAAACTAAAATTGAGAGCGAAGCATGCTCAGCATATCTTAAACTTAAAAAACTCAAGAAAAAGTTTAGAACTCCAGTTACAATATTGAAGATTTCTATGGGCAAAATATTGAATGAGGTAGGAAGCACACAAAGATGAACTTGTCAACTTTCCACCATTTCAAGATTTGGAATATATGAGCAAGAACCAATGGTAGAGAAGGGAGAACTTCAAGCTGCAATAAAAGCATCAGCCAAAAAAAAAAAATCAGCCAAAACAAGGCTTTAGGAATTGATGAAATGTTTTGGAAAGCTGACAAAGTACTGGAAGCATCCACTTGTCTATGCCAACTAACTGTAAGGGAGTCTTATTTGCACCCATTCCTAAGAAAGGTGACTCAACAGAATGCTCAAATTATAAAACAATACCATCAATACACATGCGAGTAGAATTTTGCTGAATACCACTGCAGTAAAAGTTGCAGCAGTACATTGACAGACTGCTGCCAGAGGTTCAAGCTCAATTCTGAAGAGGAAGTGGAACAAGAGTTATCAATCCAAGGGTATAAGATGAATCTTGCCTGGAAGCAGAGAAGACCAGAACGATGTTTGCTTGTGTTTTTTTTTTTTTGGTTTTTGGGCATCACTGCCCTCTGGTGGTGGGAGTAGGAGGCCCAGCCCCACTGCTGGAATTGAACCTCCATCCCAGTGGGCCGCAGTCCCGCGCACAACCACTACGCCACCGGGGCTCAGCCCGTTTGCTTATGTTTTATTGACTATGCTAAAACATTTCACTTTGTGGACCATAGAAAACTATGAAGGTCCTTGAAAAGAGATGGGAATTAGAGGACACTACATTGTGCTCATGTGGAACCTGTACAATTAACAATAGGCAGTTGTTCAATCAGAACAAAAGGATACTGCTTGGTTTAAATTAAGGAATGAAGTACATCAGAGATGGATCATTTCACCATACTTATTCAATCTGAATGCTTAGGAACTAATCAAAGAAACCTCATGATATGAAGAAAAATGCTGTCTCAGTGTTGGAGTAAGGTTTATGAGTACCTTTAATATGCAAATGGACACAACCTTACTTGCAGAAAATGAAGAGGACTTGAAGCACTTGCTGATGAAGACCAAGGAATGCAGCTTTCAGTATGGATTACAATTCAGTATAAAGAAAACAAAAATCCTCACTCCTGTACAAGTCAGGAACATCATAATAAATGAAGAAAAGATTGACACTATCAAAGATTTCATCCTGCTGGAATCCACGATCAGTACGCATGGAAATGGAATTCAAGAAGCAAAGGACCCATTCTATTGGGTGACTCTGCTGAACTAGGCTTCTCTACAGTGTTGAAAACTAAGATGTTATTTTGAGGAGTAAGATATGCCTGACCCAAACCTTGACATTTTCATTAGTCTCATGTGCATGTGAAAGTTGGACATTGAGTAAAGTTAGCAAGAGAAGAATCATTTCAATTTATTTGGATGTTGGAAAAGAATATTGAAAGTACCAACAGAACAGACAAATCTGTCTTGGAAAAAGTACCACCCGAATACTCTTTAGAAGGAAGGATGGGATTGACACCATAAGGATAATACAAGACTTGGCAGTATTTTGTACTGTTTTACATAGGATTGCTATGAGTGAAATCCAACTCAACTGCACCTAACAAAAATATATCTTATTCATAAATTAAAGCAGTAATTTAACCAAATTCTATTGAAAGGGCAGTTATATGAAAGGCACTTTAGTATGCATTATAGCTTTTGCCAGAAGAAAATGGGTGTGTTCACCTAAGTGTATACCAGTTGTTTTTCAGTTATCATTTATTTTTACGTTAAATTTAAAACCACAGTGCCTTGTACACATTGGTATCACTCCCTACTTAGAAGACCCAATCCTCTGTATAGATATAATGTAAACCATGTGCCTCTTTTTAAATGAAACTGTTTCAGTTCCATCTTCCTACTTGTTTGACTAGTTCTGAAATTTTCATTTTCACTTTTATGTGATTAAAATGGAAGTAAGATGAAGACTGGTAAATTACTTAGATTCATATAGTTCAGCACCATGATTCTTAAGCTATGGTCTGTTGACTGCTGGCATTGACATCATTCGAAAACGTTTTTACAGTTGTAAACATTAAGGTCCTGCCAATCTTACTGAATCAGAAACTCAGGAGTGGGGGGTCAGTAATATGTGTTTTAATAAACCATCCAGATGATTTCATTGCACACTGGTAACACAGTGGGTTATGTGTTGGGCTGCTAACCAATAGGTGATTAGTTTAAAATCATCAGCCACTCCACAGGAGAAAGATGAGACTTTCTAATCCCGTGAAACATTAGAGTCTTGGAAAGTCACAGATGCAGTTCTACCCAGTTTTATGGAGTTTCTATAAGTCCAAATCTACTCAATGACAGTGAGTGGTTTGGAAGGTTGAAATACAATGGGCAAGCAAAACTGAAACTTAGGGTACTGGCTATGCTAATGACTCACCTGCTTCCTTCATATTTTTGGAATTACTTGTCCATTGAACATGGCATACACTATAATTGGGGAAAAGCTCCTTAATGTTATTCTATCATTATGCAAAACTGAAAATCAGGGAAGATCTGTATTTACCTTCTTTCATAAGTTTAGGACATGTAGGATGATAGCAAGCTAAATGTCAATAGAAATGCTTCTAGTGCATACATGGCTGAGATGGCCTAGTAGGAAAATCAGGACTGAGGAAACACCAGTAACATTGAGCAGCAAACCAGAAAGAAGTAAGTAAATTGTTGTGTTGGCACTTGCCTAGGGTTATCTACTGATCTCTGTTTTTCCTGATCTCATATTTTATGGACCACTAGAGTTTGAATCAGAAGATAAAACTTGTGATATGAACAGGGTAGGTTAGATTTTAAATCCTGAAATAAAGCATTTCCAAAGAGAAATTCGATTATTGGACAAGCTGTGGAGGGGATACCTGGCTGATGAATGGAATTGTGCTATTACTGTTAGGTGCCATTAAGTCCATTCCAGCACACAGCAACCATGTATACAGTAAAACAAACATTACCATGTCCTGCACCATTCTTACAATTGTTATGATTACAACTCATTGTTTAAGCTACTGAGTCAATCTGTCTTGTTGAGGATCTCCTGAATTTTCACGGACCATCTATTTATAAAGCATGATGCCCTTTTTCCAGGGACTGGTCTCTCCTGACAATACATTCAAAATACAGAAGGGGAAATCTTTCTATGCTTACTTCCAAGAAGCATTGTGGCTTTACTTCTTGCAAGAAAGATTTGTTTTTCTTGTTTGTTCCTCTTTTTAAAAAAATACTTTTATTGGTGGCTCTTATATCTCTCATCACAATCCATACATTCATCCACTGCATTGAACACATTTGTAAATATGCTGCCATCATTATTTTCAAAGCATTTCCTTTCTACTTGAGCCCTTGATATCAGCTCCACATTTTCCCCCTCCCTCCCACACCCACCTTCCCTCATGAATCCTTAATAATTTATAGATTATTATTTTTCATGTCTTACATTGTCCTCTGTCACACTTCACCCACTTTTCTGTTGTTCATCCTCCTGAGAAGAGGTTGTATGTTGATCCTTAGGATCGATACCCCCTTTCTCCCCTCCACCTTCCCCTTATGCTCATGGTATCTCTATACTCATTGTTAGCCCTGAGGGGGGTATCTATCCTGGATTCCCTGTGTTTCTTGCTCTTATCTGTAGCAGTGTACATCCTCTGGTCTAATCCGCTTTGTAGGATGGAATTGAGGTCATAAGAGTGGGGGGAAGGGAGCTTTAAGGAACTAGAGGAAAATTGTGTGTTTCATTGGTTCTATACTGCACCCTGACTGGCTCATGTCTTCCTTGTGACCCTTTTGTGAGGGGATGTCCAATTGTTTACAGATGTGCTTTGTGTTCCCATTCACGCCCCACCACCACCACCATTATTAACATTGCGTATGACTTCATTCTGGGTCTTAGATAATTGATACCTGATCCCTTCAAAATCTCATGGTCACAAAGGCAGATGTGTTTCATCCATGTGGGCTTTGTTGCTTCTGAGTTAGATGGGCGCTTGTTTACTTTCAAGTCTTTAAGACTCCAGGTGCTATATCTTTTAATAGCTAGGCACCACCAGTTTTCTTCACCACATTTGCTTATGCACCCATTTTTTCTTCAGCAATCATGTCAGGAATGTGAACATCACAATATGCCGGATTTAGAAAAAAGTGTTCTTGTGTTGAGGGAGTACTTGAGTTGAGGTCCCAGGTCCATCTGCAACCTTAATTCTGAACATATAGATATAAGTACATAGATCTATTCCTCTCCCTTAATATATAAATATATTTACATATGCACATATCTGTATTTAGCCCTCTATAAATTTCCTTTGCTTCCTGGTTCTATCCTCTATTTCCTTTTACATTCCTCTTGTCCCACCATTATGTTTGGCTTCATTCGAGTTTAGTAGTTTCATGCTGTTACATTGTCCATGATTAAGCCTGACTAGGAATACTAGGTCCTTCTCTTGACTGATTTTAGTTCAATTGTTCTTCCCTTTTCCCTGGGTTGGTTCACCCCCCACCCTTTCATTTCTCCCACCTCCCTTTCTTCCCTATCCACCTCACCCCCCACAAAACCATCTGCCCCATTCTTTTCATCTCCAAATTGTTTATCCCATCTATCTTATCTAGATAAGCATGCAAAGACATTGATACATGAAAAAAAGCAGGCAAAGTCATACAAAACAACAAAGTCAAAACCAACAAGATAATAACAAGAGCAACAAAAACCAAAATAGCAATACAAAGAAAGCCACTAACAAAAATGGAAAAGCCTATAAATAGTTCAAAATCTGTTTGTTGACCTTTACAGTAATTTCCAGTTGAGTCTGGTGGGGTGTCACACTCTGTTTCCAACTATTTTTTGGTATTCCCTGGGGATTTAATCACTTTGCTCCCATAGCTTCCCTGTTGCATGCCCTTAGTGTTTTCCCCAGTGTGATAGGGTCAGTTTGGGCACAATTCCCACACTGTCTCCAGTTTTGTCCCCCATAGTCCTGTAGTTCTGTGAGGAACCTCATGTCTTGTGGAGAGGGGGACACTGGCCCTACGGTCCTCTCTGTGCATTGTCTTGTGGTGGGGCTGGCCCTATGGTCCTCTCTGTCCATTGCTATGGTCCTCTCTGTCCATTGTCTGCTCTGGACAGGAATATCATCAGCAAGAATATCGTCCTTGGGATTTCATGGGCCAGAATGTGTTCCCTTCACTCTCCATCCCTCTTCATTTCTCCTGTGTGCTCTAATCTGATGTGCCCCTGTCCCAAAGCTGTAGTTTCAGTGCTGTCCTTTGAAATACATTCTTCTGAGGGGAGGGAGGTGTCAACATAGTTGGTTTGGGGCCAGCCGTGAAGACCTCTTTATTGGTTCCCTGGTGCATGCCAGTATGTTTTATTCATGTCTTGATGCTTCGGGTTGAAGCCTGGTCTCTCTTTTCCTCTCCTGTGGAGATATAAGCAATACCCAACCCTTTCCCCCTCCTATTTAGTTGATTGCCATATGGATCCCTGGATTGGGTTTGACCCCTACCAAAGTACCTGGACTTCACACCAGTTATGTATGTATATAGTAGTTTTTCCCCTATGCCCCATTTTTTAAGCTTACCTCAGTGGATTCATGTTGCATTTGTCCTTTTGTGCTTGACTTACTTAGCTTAGCATGATTTCCTCCAATTCTTCTCATGCGACAATGTGCTTCATGCGTTCATCACTGCTTTTTAGGGATGATTTGTTTCTTTTTCTATATGTCCATGGTACTTTCAATTTTCTTTGCCAACACTGTAATTCAAATATATCAATTATTTTTCATTCTCCTTTATTCATTGTCCAGCTTTCATATGCTTATGAGATGATTGACAATACCATGCCTTGAGTCAAGTACACCTTAGCCCTCAAAGTTACTTTTTTATTCTTTACCACTTTAAAGAGATCGTTTGCAACATATTTTCCCAGTACAGTGAGTCCTATGATTTCTTGATTACTATTTTCATGAGCATTTACTATGAAACTAAATAAAATGAAATCTTGGCAACTTTAAACATTTCTCCTTTTATGGTGATATTGGTTTAGTTCTAAGGATTTTTGTTTTCCTCACATTGAGATGTAATTCATACTAAAGGTATGGAAATCATCCTTTGATCATCATCAGTAAGTGCCGCTTCAAGTCTTCACTTTCAGCAAGTAAGGTTGTATCATCTGCATATCACAGGTTGTTAATTAGCCTGCCACTGATCTTGATGGCTCATTCTTCTTATAGACCAGTGTTTCAGATTATTTGCTCAGTGTACAGATTCAATAAGTATGGTGAAAGGATACGACTCATATGTGGACCTTTCCTGGTTTAAAAAAGCCACTTTAGGACATTATTCTCTTGCTCTTTTGTTCTTCGGTTCCCCGTAAAAGCAATGAATTATTCTGAAAATTTCATATGTTGCAATCTTACCATAGTTTGCTATGATCCACATAATTGAGTGCTTTTACATAATCCAAACAAAAATATGCAACTTTCTTGTATTTTCAACTTTCAACCAATATCCACTTGATATGAACAATGATATGAACATTCCATGTCCTCTTCTGAATCTGATTTGAATTTCTGGCAGTTCGCTATCAGTGTACTGCTGCAACCATTTGTTAATTATGCTCAGCAAAATTTTGTTTGGATGTAGTATTAATGATATTGTTTTAAAATACCCACATTTTTTAGGTCATCATTGTAAGGGATATGAGTATGGACACCTTCCAGTACACTGACCAAGTAACTGTCTTCCAAATTCTTATATTAGTGAGTGCTTCTAGCATTGCATTGGTTTGTTGAAACATTTCTATTGGTATTCCATCAGTTCCTGGAAACTTGTTTTTCACCAGTGCCTTCATTACTGCTTGAAATTATTCTTTTAATACTGTCGGTTATAAATCATATGCTACATCTTGAAATTGTTGAATGTTTACCATTTCTTTTTTATACAGGGACTATAGCGTTCCTTCCATCTTTTTTCATGCTTCCTGCATCAGTCAATATTTTGTACATTGAATCCTTCTATTTCAATATATAACTTGAAAATTTTCTTAAGATCTTTCAGTTAGAGAATTGGCGAGCATAACCTTCTATTTTGGTTTTCTAACTCCAGATCATTGTACACTTCATTATATTTCACGTTGTCTTCTCAAACTGCCCTTTGAACGTTGTGTACAGTTCTTTGAGTTCATCATTTCTTCTCTATATTCATGTGTACATTTCAGTGGCTCTTCTGACATCTATTTCGGTATTTTTTTCTTTTTAATTATTTTCTTTTCTTCAAGTATGATGTAGTTGATATTGCACCACAAGTGTTCTGGTCTTCAGTGTTTAATGTGTCAAATGTGTTCTTAAGATTATCTCTGCATTCATGTTGTTTATTGACTTTCATGGATTGTTTTGGTTTTATTCAACTTGAACTTGTTCTGTTCCTTGGTCACCCCAGCTTTGTTGTGACTAATGATACTTGGCTTCTCCATATTCCATATGGTGAGGTTCATTTGTAGAGATAAAAAAAGACCATGTGCAATGAATATACTTCCATTTTGTTTCCAATTTTCTCGTTCCAGTCACCAGTTATCAAAGTAGCTTGATCTCAATGTATTACAAATTATCACTACATTTTGATTGCATGTTTCATCAATTTCAGAACAAAGAAGTTGGTAGAATTCTTCAATTTCTTTTCATTGACTTTAGTGGTTCATACATAAATTTAACTAATAGTCATATTAACTGTTTCTTCTTGTGGTTGTTGCTAGGTGCCATCCAGTCAGTTGTGACTCATAGTGACCTCATGTTCCCCAAACACTGACTTGCTATATTCAAAAACTATCATTGAAGTCACTGTGCCAATCCGTCTCCTTGAAGATCTTCTGCTTTTCACCAACCCTGTATTTTACCAAGCAATTTGGCCTTTTCCAGGGATGAGGCTATCTTGATAACATATTCATGGCACATAAGATGAGTCTGCCAATCCTTACTTCTAAGAAGAATTCTGTCTGTACTTTTTTCCTTGTAATTATGGATATTGTCCTATTACAAGCAGCACTGTACTTCAAGATTAATCTTGACAAGTTTATTTTGGAAGTGAATGTGATGTCATTCATTTTCATTTGGTCATTCTTAGCATAGTAAAACATCCATGTGATTGTCTAGTTCAATTCATTTATACTCACTAATGCCTCTCAAAAAATTTAATGCCATCAAACCAATTCTGACTTTTTTTTTCATTTTTTAAAAATCATTTTATTGGGGGCTCATACAACTCCCATCACAATCCATACAGAGATCCACTGTATGCAAAGCACACTTGTACACTTTTTATCATCATCATTCTCACAACATTTTCTTTCCACTTAAGCCCCTGGTATCAGCTCCTCATATTTCCCCTCCCTCATTACCCCCCTCCACCAACCCTCAATAATTTATAAATTATTATTATATTGCCCTTTTGTTCCCTCTTAAATTTGTTCTTGTCTTTTTTTTACTACATTTTGCTTTCTTTGGGATGGAAGCTTTTCTATGGATTTTTTGTTGTTGATTTGTTTGTATGATTTTATTTAGATGAAATCCAAGATAGGCAAATATACAGAGACACTAACTAGGTTGCTCCTGCTTTGAGTTCATATGAGAAGACTTCAAAAGAGTTCATGGGAAAATCCATTATCTATTCTTCTAATTATCAACAAACTTAAAACATTATTGATATAATTCACATACTATACCATTCAATTGTTTAAATATATTAACAAGGGTTGTGCACTCATTATCATCACAATCAATTTTTGAACATATGCTTCATCCTTGTATGCATTTTTTTCTCCTCATAGTCCTCTAAGAAACTATTAACCAATTCTGATTTTTAGCAACTCTATAGGGCAGCTTAGGACTGTCTCTAAAGCCTAGGATATTCCTATGTTCAGTTTTGTTTGTGATGGATTATGATTTCTCTATATTAATGCTTTGTA
>PVJH01022687.1:0-36219 GCA_004026705.1 Nesogale talazaci
ACTGTATAATCATGACCAATAAAATTAACATAATGAAGAAAAATATTTTAGAAGTAAGAAAGATACAGAAGACAAAAGGCCACATATATTTTAGAAGAGAAAGGCATACAGAAGGAATGAAGAGAGAAAAAAGGAATCATCAAAAATATATTTTTGCTGAGCCCTGGTGGCGTAGTGGTGTAGTGCGGGAATGCGGCTCACCGGCCTGATGGTTCAAATCCAGTGGCAGCTCTCCAGGAGGAAGGCTGGGTAGCTCCCATGACCACCAGAGGGCAGTGATGCCCCCCAAAAAATAACAACAAAAAAGAAATATATATTTTATCTTTAGTTTAAGTCTCTGAAATCTTATGCAGAGTGGAAAACTCCTCCACCACTGATCTCGACTGCTAGGGCTGAGAGCATAAAGCAGAAATGTTAGGAAACATGTTCAAGAGAGGGTCTGCTGAATATTTTAAGGCAGATGTTTCCTGGACATAGCTTCCTTACTATAAAATATTGAGGAGAGCAGACACCAAAGTGCCCTACCTAATATATAAACATATGAGAGCTTCCCTCCTCTCAGACTGAACAAACTAATTGATTATTAGTGACACAGTGATGGAAAAGAAGAACTGAGACCTGAGAAATGAACATGCAACACTACACCATAATATAAAATAATGACAAGCACAGAAAAGAGAAGCTCATCTAATCTGTGGGAAGAAGAGAAAGACTTGTGAAAACAGAGAAGCAAAAAGGAAAAGATCTCAAAATCTCATGCAGACATTATCATATCAATAATTAATTTTAATTAAAATTTACCACTTCCTGCCTGACGAGCTAAAAAATAGAAAGTCAAGGCAGTCAATTCATTTTTGAAAGCAAGCAAGTAGAAATCACTTCCAAAGTCTTTTAATGCACCACATGTGTAAAAGAATAGCTGCATCAATGGCAAAACCCAAAGAATAATTGCCGGGGAAATTATATGAATTAAAAATAGGATCCACTAGACTTCTTTTTCCCCAATAGTTGATAAAATTTTAAATTGAGAGTAACTTCTGATCATTTTGGTTTAAAGTTAAACACTTCTCCTTCATTGCCTTGTGGAAACCATTATATTGTCCTCATCATTGTCATCATCATCATCACTGTCATCATCTATAAGCTGTCATCCAAGAGCCAAACATTGTTACAGAAGCGATTTTCATCTCACATATTTTTAAAAATTGGTCACAGCACTCAACAGGCACACATAGCTGACACAGCAAGTCATTGAAGTCCTTACCCCTTCAAGCCTATTTTCTTTTTCCTTTGTATTGCAGATTTTACAAATGGGCAATTAATAGAACTTCACTTTTTTCTCACAGAAAAGACAGAAAATCATAGAAAAGAAGAAATCAAGAAGGTAATATGTCCATTATTATTATTTTGATGAGTTAAATTGTTACTGGGCAGAAATCATAAGAGGATGCTGAGATTTCAACCCAGAATTCACAGAGAATTTATCATTATAGCATGGTATCTGTCTGTGGAGGAAAGTAAGCCTTACCTTGCTGCAGTTCCATTTCCACTAGGGAACATTAAAGAGGGAGAAAATTATGTTAAAAATGGATAAAATTGTTTTCAAAAGAACCTACAGAAAATCATGCAAATTCATTCACAGAGTTAAACTCTTTCTACTAACTGACATTCCAAGCCATTTATATCAAGAAGGTCTACATATAAAAACTGACATTTCTTCAACTCACAGTTAGCATTAATGGAAGATATAAACTTACCTAATTTTTCTTTCAACTTTTCTGAAAAAAAAATTAGATAAAATTTATGAAGGACTTTAAGAACACAATATTCAATGACATGATGAATTGCCTGCCTTTTAGAATGACTCAGTCAGTGAATAGAAACCAGACTTGTCAGATTGTGAGATGAACACTGTACACTGTGGGTGCTCATGATTGGCTCCAGGGTGCTAGGGCTCAACTCACAAGACAGAGAAAATGGGCATCATTTCAAGAGACTATCTACTGCATTTTTAAAGATTAGTACAAAGCCTTCTTGTGAAGATTGGGCACAGACAGCACCAGAAGGTTTTGGCAAAGGTCCTCTCATGTTATGGCAAAGGTACTCTCATGTTAGGATCTTCTTAATATCAGTCAGAGCTCTTTTTGCACTTTGATACCTAATACTCTATTTGGCTTTCTGACATGCAGATTTTGTAATCATGGAAGAGCTACATTTATTCCTTTCCCTTTCAATTTCTCTTAAAAAGTGAATTAGGCCTGTATGCTTCATCCATGTGGACTTTGTTGCTTCTGAGCTGGCTGGGCGGTTATTTACTTCCAAGCCTTTAAGACCCCAGATGCTACATCTTTTGATAGCCAGGCACGATCAGCTTTCTTCTTGCTTATGCACACATTAGTTTTCAGAGATCATGTCAGAAAAGTGCACATCATGGAATGTCAATTTAATAGCACTAAATATTCTTACATTGAGGAAGTACCTGAGTGGAGCTCTATTACTGTAAAGTTGTGCATGTCACTTAATGCAGGAAAGATAAATGTGAGGATTAGAGAGGACAACAATATGCTAATTATGGCCCTCATCGCACAATGTGCCAAAGTGAGCTACTGTGACTTTAATGAAATGATGTGAAAATAATGCCACAAAATGACACAGGAGCGACTAGCCTAGACAAAGAAACATGAGTCAACTAGACTAGAATAAAGAAATATGACTAGAGAAGTGAGGGGAGAGAAATGAAATAGAGATGTCTTAGCATCTTGAGAAGGTATCAGGAATTACATAAAGATTAAATATTCCTCAAATGTTTTTGGAGAAAGTGAAAGGAATAGAAAAAGGAACAATAGGCAGAAGTTCCCCTAAGACTATCATCTCATACACATAATTAATTGTTATACTTTACCAAGTGCTGCTGTCTTACATTGGTCAGAAATATCAAGAACACAATGATGCAGTCAATCCCGCAAGAAACTCAAGTGAAAAAAAAGCCATGTTTTCCTAGAAGGTTTTCCCATATGTCAGAACCTCCCAAGAGTATCGCCTCACACACACAAGTGAATTGCTATCCTTCACCATGTCCTCTTTGCAGTTGTCCTGAAATATGAAGGGAACAATGATAGAGCTATTCACGCAGGAAACTCAAGCAAATCCACACATACGGATTTCCCAAATATTTCCCATGGGTTAAGAAGATGTTCTTTTTGTCTTTGTTTTCTTTCTTCTTCCTTGTTTGCCACATTACCCTGCTATACCTCTTATGCAAGGTGCTTAGACTTTAATTTCAGAGATACTGAATTTCAAAAAATTTGTACTGGAATTCCTACACTTTTAGGAATGTTCTCTTTAAGTGAACAGGCCACATTTCTTTTTGTGCAAAGTAGGTATCTTAAAGCATATTTTAGTGATTGAAGCATAAATATCATAGGGTTACAATTTGCCTTGAAGATGTGTCTTCTTTGTTGATGAAAAGCAATCACCCAGTCTTATGTTCCCACAAATATGCTTAAAGGTGAATGGAGTAAACCCGTTTGAGAGTATAATGTGAATGAATTTCATTGATAATTGCTTAGTTACTTAGTTCCATCTTCAATGTTTCTTTGTACTCTTTTTGTACATATAATTTAGTGTAAACTGCCTCTGTACCTGAGAAATAATTTTGGTTCATAAAAATTAAGTTCCTAAAAATCAAGACGCCTTAGCTCAAAAACTCAAAAACCTCACCTCCCAAGGCACATTTGGCATCTTTCCTTTATATATCTTTGCTTATGTATTAACATAGCCATTGTTTGATTAACACATATAAATACATCACAATGATGCACACAATTTATTAGTGCAATAGACATGTTCCATGTAATTGATCATTTTGAAGAATGTTTCAACTCTTTATTTCCAAGGTAACTGATCAGAATTCCCCAAATATATTCTTTGTGTGTGTATGAGAATAAGATATTTACCATTTTCTTCTTTCTGTTTCTCTGCAAAATTAAAAAAAATTCAGAAATGTATTAGACAAGAAGGGAAACAAATTTCCACCTCATTTAAAAGAGATTGACACAAAATAATGTAGTCCTGGACTAAGAAAAATGTACAACCAAACACTAAGATGAGCATACACTTGCACTGCTAGAATCAAGATCTTACTTTTCATGCCTGACATAAATTCAAAGGTAAAAATCCATCCCTGTCTTCATTTCTTAGGGAAAAAATAAGAAAAGAAGAGTATTTGGCACAATCAGGCATCTATACATTAAGGTCTCAATTGAGATGGATTCCAATAGAAAACCCAAAGGCACCATTGCTTGTTGTTGGCATTGTTATGACATTGAATGCCTATCATTCACATCATCAAAGACAGATTATTTGTGCCTCTTGCAAGTGCATGAAGATGAGAAGTCACCATATTCTTTGGCAAATGAGTTAAGTATCCAGAGTTGACAACAGTCAAAGAAACACATATAAAACAAAGCAGATTTTCAATATGGCTAGTAAAATTAGGGGAAACTCATCTTTGTTTCCTAAGATGTTCCAATACTCAGGCTTGACTTTCCTTCTATTTCCTTGTGTCTGTGGAATCAAGTTCATACCAGGTGCAAAAGGACAAGGTGCTTCACTAGTAGATCTTTCGGGATTTGAATCATTCTGAACCACCTACCTCATTAGTGGTCAAATGATCCATCTCTCCAGAACTGAAGCAGCCAATTCTGTGAAGGGGAGGTCTACTCTGGCACACATCTACTTGGCATCCAGTGGGCATTTTCAATCAATAAGTTGCAAATTCAATCATTTGCAAATTCTGATAGAAATATGCATTTGTTCTTCAAATAGGTTCAATGGCCCCAAAGCTTTCTCCTCTACTTCTGAGCCTCCAAAGACAGAAGTTTTCATCCCATCGCATGCAAGAGTTTCAACAAAATTTTGTCATAATATGATATGAGCAGCTCTTGTATTCGACATAGTTGGAAATTGATTGCAACTGGCATCTCCCTAAAGTAAATCAACTCAGTAGAACTATCTCTTTTAGGTTTCAAAGCCTGTAAACCTTTATAAGAGCAAAAGACTCCATCTTGCTTCTTTGGAATACCTTGTGGTTTTGTAATTCTGACCTGGAGGTCAGCAGCTCAAGAAGGGGTTACCCATTAAATGTGATCCAGTGCCTCTGTGACACCAGAGTCTGTGGATCACTATTAATTCAGAATGAACTGAACAAAAGTAAGATTGTGAATAAAGACTAGGTTTCTTTGAGAGAACCATGAAAAGTTAAAATAGTTGACTGCGTCTTATGAGGAATGCATGACATGATTATTTCTCTTGAGGCAATAATATGAGCTATAACTTAATGAAGATCTCAAGGTAAATAGAAGCTATGTACAGCATATCATGGTAACCAACAAGCCATGTTTCAACATGCTGTCCTAAGCTCTTTGCCCATGCAGGCTATAAGGGCTCCTTCAGATCTATTATTTTGCTTATGAATGAATGCCAGCATCTCATCTGTCCTGCACTTCTCTTCTCCTAATTAAAAAATGTCAATTTATTGTAAGATGCAAGTAATTTTCCAGTGCAGTCATACAGGTTCAGTGCCACGCGATTACATAGGGGACACCCGAGGGTCTGCTATGTAATTCCATGATATGACTAGCTACACCAAAATGTCATTTTGCTTCTTGCTGTTATTTTTTATGCTTTTATTTTTTTCAATATTGTCTCTTCAATTTCATTATTTATGTTTGCAGTAGAATATGTTCCCACACTACCATCTTTCATATTCTAAAACTTAAATAAGGAAGGAAAAGTTCAATAAACATAAGGAGATGTAAACTTACAACTGATCCAAGACATTTATGTAAATGGCTTATTCTTGAACAAATCCTTTATGCAATCTAGCTCTAAAAAACTCATACATGAGCTCTCATTAATGTTAAGGCTGTCTCTTTTTCAAAATATATGCTTTACACAAATGAGACTGTAATCTCTTACGACTGTGTTGCCTCAATTGTTCTGGAAAACAAATTACATCTCACCATTGCAATGGTTTTAAGATTAGAAACTCACCATATTCTCTCTTAGTATCATCTGTAAAACAACAATGATATATATTTATTAATGAAAAATGAAGCAATTTGCAAGAAACTATCAGAATTTCTTTTTTTAATGTGGTGAACAAAGCAAATGGTGCCTGGCTACCAAAATATATAGCATCTGGGTTCTTAAAGGCTTGAAGATAAACAAACCACTATCTAACTCAGAAGCAGCAAACCAACATGAAAGAATCACACAAACTTGTGTGACCATGAAGTGTCAAAGGTATCAGGTATCAGACATCAAAGAAGTAAAAATCATATCATTACAAATGAGGGCAAATACAGACTGGGGACCCAAAGCCCTTCTGTAGATGAAGTGACATCCCCTTACAGAAGGGTTGCAGGGAGAAGACGAGCCAGTCAGGGTACAGTGTAGCAACGATGAAATCTGAAACTGTCCTCTAGTTCTTATGGTTCCTCAAACCCATTATCATTATCCCAATTATACCTTACAAACAGGTTAGACAAGAGGAGATACACTGTTAGAGAAAGGGACCAGGAACCAGAAACATGTGGAATCCAGGACAGATGGTCCCTTTAGAACTAGTGGCCAGAGTGGGCATAGTAGGAGTGTGGAAGGAAGATGTACTAGAAAGGGGGAACTGATTTTAAGAATCTACATACAACCTACTCCCTGGGGTATGGACAACAATGAAGTGGTTGAAGGGAGACATCAGAGAGTATATGATAAGACAAAATAATAATTAATAAATTATCAAGGATTCATGAGGGAGGTGGGAGGGGGAGGGAGGGGAAAATGAGAAAATGAGTAGCTAATACCAAGAACTAAAGTAGAGAGAAAATGTTTTGATGATGGCAACAAAGGAACAAAGGTGCTTTGCACACAATGAATGTATGAGTGAATTGTCATAAGTTACATGAGCCAACAATAAAAGCATTTTTTAAAAAATCAATTTTGTGGGGGACTTATGAAGCTGTTATCACCATCCAAATGCATCAGAATTTCAATGACCTTATGTTAGTCTTCATTGTACATTAAGTCTACATTATAGAGAAAATCATCTTCAGGACTTTTAGAATGTGTTTTCCTCAATTACTTAATATATATGGCAACAGATGCCTTACATGGACCAAATTAATGATATGATTAGGTGCAAACTTAAAAACTGAAAGATGGTGTTCACCCAGAATCAACTTCCCAGAAAGTACTGGGAACCTACTTGATCAAAAGTCATTGGAGGAAAGTTTCTCTGTCTACCTTCTCAGTGAATTCTGTTATGTGAGAGATACTGGATATATTGAATATCTAATGTTCAAAACTAATATGCACTTTCCTTCCTCAAATCGGGTTACACTGGTGTTCTCTTCTTCTACTCTTCCTGTGAATCCTAGAATATGTGTGGTCAAAGTTGTTAAATACTACTTGGTTCCTCACAGTTCTCTTTATATATTTAAAGCTTATTTCTTAGTTAGATAAATGGACTTTGGAAATATTTGGATAGGAAATACTTGTTGCTTTACTTTCATCTCAGCATTTTTTCTCTGTCCTTCTCTTTGTTGTTCCAATAAAATGATTTTGTTCTAGCTTCATATATTTATTATGCATGAAAAATTTGATTTTCCCACCAGTGGAGTCTATTTCATTTAGTCTTTCTTTCTTTTTTCTTTAATCTTTCTTTCTTAAAAGACAGAAGAACTTTTTAAATTAGATTTCACAGCACCTTATATATCTGTGTGAGATTAGTAAAATCTAGAAATTGACAATGGCACAACACTGTTAACTAGATAACAATTTAAACTTTTTTACCTACGCTTGCATATGTGTGCTGTTACATATAATTCCCTGATATGTAGAAATTCAGTTGAAACCATTTTCTTTCCTGATACCTTCACAGTCTTTCCCAGAGTAACTAACACTGGGCATCATTCTCCCTTGTGCTCATCCACCATCCACTTGTCACTTTCTGAGAAATGTCTGCTGTGATCATTTAGTAATTTTTTATTGGTTTATTTTTCTTGCCCTTACTGAGGTATGAGTGTTCCTTTGTTTGCACAGTTAAATTTTTTCTTTTCAAAATTGAAAAATCTTTTCAGTACATCAATCTGGAATGTGGTGGATTTTATAATTTTGTGTATGTGAGTGTTACATGTAACAAGTTTATGAAATCTTGGAGGTGTGCCATTTTTCTTGTCAAAGTTTAACTGTGACTGCTCTCCTATAAAGCTTAGAAACCACTTTCTGTTCTATTTGTGTTTGTGGCAGGGGGCATGAAAGTCCATTTATTTGTATTTTGATAGTTCAATGCCACAGTCCATTCAAAGAAGAGAGTATCTGTTTAGAAATGAAAGACTTTAGCATGATTTCCAATATCAGTTTCCTAAAGAGATAGCACTTTCTATATGATCCATCTCATGGGGATGATTATGCTGAAATATAATCTTTTATGGTTTACAATGTTCAGAATGAAAGATTCAGGAGGAAAAGCATAACATTCATCATCAACTACGATATTTCAAGATAAATTTTGGAGTACGACTACTGTCTATTTTGGATAGTATCTATTAGCATGCAAGAAAATTCTGTCAATACAAATATTATTCAAATTTTTGCACTTACCTCTAAAGTTAAAGATGGTATCCATTTGCAGAAGATTAAATAGAATTCATATCTCTCACCATATACAAATATTAACTCAAGATGAATCAAAGACCCCAATGTAAAACTTAAATTTACAAATACCAACAAGAAAAATTACTGCCAAACTTAGAGTCCCTAACCCAGTGCATGAATATACTATCACACAACAGCAAACAAATAGTGGAAGACAAAACAAACAACTGGGACGGACGTACTACAAATTAAGCATCAATACAGATCAAAGCCTTCACCAAGGGTTGAGCCCTGGTTGTGTAGTGGTTGTGCAAGGGACTGCAGCCCACTAGGTTGGAGGTTCAAATGCAACAGCAAGGCTGGGTCCCTACCCCCACCACCAGAGGGCAGTGATGCCCCCCCCAAAAAAAAAGCCTTCACCAAAGGAGTAAAGGAAAAGCTATAAAACAGGGGAGAATTTGTAATGACATTCCAAACAAGGGGCTAATCTATAACTTTTATAGAAAATTTCAATTCAATCAACTAAATTTAAAACTGAATAGAAAACCCAAATATGTTACCAAAGAAAACATTCTGTTGATTATAAACACATGAAGAGAGACTCAAATGGACAGTGTGTGATATGAATTAATAATAATATATAATTGATAGAAGACTGATGAGAGGGGTGGTGTAAGGGAGGAAGGAAAAAAATCAACTTATACCAAGAGCTCAAGTAGAAAATGTTTTTGAAATGACTATGGCAACATATGCATAGACATATTTGAGACAATTGATGTATGGAATGTTATAAGAGCCATATGAGCCTCAAACAAAATGATTTTTTATAAAAGAGAGAGAGAGGGAGACCCATAATCATTAGCCATTAGAAAGATAAAATTTGAAACAACAATGAGATAGTCTATCATCCCAGCGTTAATATCATTGACAGGTACCGTTGCGTGAGTTCTTACTCAGAGTCACTCAATGTGCATTGAATACAACACTGTCAGGTCCTGCAGCATCCTCACAATGGTTGCCATGTTTGAGCCCCTTGTTGTAGCCCCTGTCTCAATTTATACCAAGCGTCTTCTTTTTCACTCATCTTCCATTTGACCAAGCCTGAGGTTCTTTTCCAGGAACTTGCCTCTCCTGATAAACATGTCCAAGGGATTCAAGACAAAGTCTTGCCATCCTTGCTTCTAAAAAGCATGTTGCCTCTGCTTCTTCCAAGATATATTTCTTTGCTCTCTGGCTAACCAGCAAACTTTTAATATTTTCACTGGCACTCAATTCAATTACAACAATTGATCTTTAGTCTTTCCTATTTAAAACCTACCTTTCTTAAGCATAAGATGCAACTCAAAATACCATGACTTGGGACAGAAACACCCCAGTCCTCAAGATGATACCCTTGTTCTTCAAAAATATCAAGCACTTTTTTGAAGGATATTTGTCCAATACAGTGCCCTAGTTGAGTTTTTGACAGCCACTTTCATGAGCATTGATTGTGAGTCCAAAGCAAGATTAAATCCTTCACAACGTAATACCCCCCTTTATCATAATTTTATCTATTGGCCTAGGTGTTAGGATTCGGGTCTGTGTACATTGAACTCTAATCCACACTAAATGCTGCAGTCCCTGATCTTCAAGTGTTTCAAGCCCTCCTCACTTTCAGGAAGAAAGGTTGTCATCTGTATATACAAAGTTGTTATTAATCTTTCCTCCACTTCTAATGCCAAGTTCTTCATACATTCTAATTTCTCAGCTGCTGATTGAATAAATATGGTATAAGGATACAGACATACCACATACATCTTGTTTTCCTTTGTTGGCACAAAATCCACATGTCATATAATTCAATAGCTCAATTATATCGTGAAGAGTTGTACAACATTATCACAATTAATTTTAGAACAGTTTCTTCTTTCTTGAATCCCCATTTTCCCCATCCTTCCCTGACAAATGAGACATGATGGCTTTCAGACAAGAGGCTTCATTGTACTCTTTCACATCATGCTTAACACATACATCAATTGTATGCAGAGCACATCTGCACACGTGTTGCAATCATCACCCCTAAAACATCCTCCCCCCACTTAATCCCTCAGTACCAGCTCCCCATACTTCCCCTCCCTCTTCACTCCCCCCACGAAGCCTTAATAATTTACAAATGGTATTATTTTTTTCTTTTAGTACTCTGTCCAATGTATCTCTTCACCCACTTCCCCACTGTCTGTATCCTTGAGATGTCTTTTGTAGATCTCTGCAATTGGTTCCCACCTTCCACTTCATGCTCCTGATACCACTACTCTCACCACTGGTCCTGAAAGGATAATGTATCCTGAATTCCCCATGTTTCTGGCTCCAATATACATACCCTGGTCTAGCTGAATTTGTAAGGTAGAATTGGGATCATGATAATGGGGGGGGGGGGAGGAAACATTTAAGAACTTGTAGAAGTTGTATACCTCATTGCTGCCATACTGTCCTTTGACTGGTTCCTCTCCGCCCTGTATCCCCTCTGCAAGGGCATGTCACTTCACCTATTTGAAGGGTTTTGGGTCCCCAATCTGTACTCCCCATTACTTATAATGATCCAATTTTTAGTTCTTTGAGGCCTGACACTGAATCCCTTTGACATCTTGTAGTCACACAGACTGGTGTGCTTCATCCCTGTGGGTCTTGTTGCTTCTGAGCTAGATGGCCGCTTGTTTACTTTCAAGCCTTTAAGATCCCAGATGCTATATCTTTTGATAGCCGGGCACCATCAGTTTTCTTCACCACATTTTCTTATGCACACATTTGTCCTCAGTGATCATATCAGAAAGATGGACATGCAATGTTTTGAGTTTTAGTTCATGAAGCCTGGTAACTGATCACTTTGAGACCTCACAGTTCCACAAGCTGGTGTATTTCTTCCATCTGGGCTTTATTGTTTCTGAGCTTGATGGCTGCTTGTTTACCTTCAAGAATTTAAGACCCCAGATGCTACATCTTTTGATAGCCTGGCACTATCCGCTTTCTTCATCACACCAGCTTATACACACATTTGTCTTCAGTGATTGTGTTGGGAAGGTGAGCATTATGGAATGCCAAATTAGTAGAACACAATGTTCTTATACTGAGAAGTACTTCAGTGGATGTCCAATGCCCTGCTACTGTCCTAATACTAACCCTTGAAATAGAATTTTATAACTCACTGCACCCCAAACATGGAAAAAAATTATTCAAGGGAGAGAACAGTCCTGGATCCTATGAACCCTTTGTAAGGGTGAAGAGGAGTGTCCCATGTGTCCCATACCAGGGTAGCACAGGAGGCCTAGAAGGTCTTGGCAAAGAAGAGCTATATGGGGAATGCTCAGGTCATATACTTCAAGTTTATTGGAAGAACTGCGGGAAGAGAGGTATGAAGCCTCAAGTCCCTCCTTCAACAATACTATCACTTAAAGGATAATCATGTGTCATACTAGATGTGCAAGAGAAGCTCTGAATTATTAAATGTTTCTCATGATTGAGTTACTTCTGAGAGAAGCATGCAATGAATCCGTGGATTGCAAGCCATATAACTGTGAAGTTGAGCATGTCAGTTTATGCAAGAAAGACAAATGTGAGGATCAGAGAGTGTAATCACCTGCTGATTATGGCCCTCATTGCACAGTGTGGCAAGTGAGCTACCATCATTTTAGTGTAATGGGTGGAAAAGAATGCAATAGACATGATACAGGAGCAACAGGAAACAGGAAGCATCTGACTGGAGAAGTGAGGGGAAAGAAAAGGAAATAGGATGTCCTAGTCCCATGAGAAGGTATCAGGAAGTACACAGAAGTTAAATGTTCCACAACTGTTTATGGAGGGATGAAAGAAATAGAAAAGGGGCAATAGGCAGCACTCCCCCCAAGAATATCATCTCCGGCACATAAATGAATAGTTATACTTTACCATGTGCTCTCTGATGTTGGCCTGAAATAGCAAGAATACAATAATAGAGTCATTCACACAAGGAACTGAAGCGAAAAAGCAAAGCCTTCCTAAGAATGTTGTTTCCTTCCTTCAGACCCTCCTTCCAAATGAGATAAAGAGCTTACAACTTAATTTAGCCAATTCAGATTCATAGAGACCCTGTATTAAGGGTGCCTCTTGGACTTGCCTAACCTACATTTTTTTTGGAACTGGTAGACATCTTTTGTCAATGGTAGAGTTGATTGCTTCACCCTGCTCATCCTGTGGATAGCTGCAGAACAGGACCCGAACAACCACCAGGGCTCCCACATTTCTCCTAAAGTTTTTTTTGTCTATTCACTCTTTTGAATACTGCCTATACTTATTCCTTGAACTTCAGGTGTTATATAATATAATTTTGGTGGCTGAATATGGATTTACTTCCAAGGAGAGACATATGTGTTTAAAATGTATGGTGATCTTGTTAATCCTCTCAATGTTGTCATCTGTGAGCCCTCATCATTCTCATCCTCAACTCTACAAAACCCATGAGTGGTGAGTTAGTCATGGACCTACAGCAGGTATTTTCTATGCATCTTAGCAAAGAGCATCTTATTTAATCATCAGGGCTGTTAAAGGCATGCCTTTCTCCCTTAATACAGAAAAGCAAATTGAGATGAGAGGCATGATACAGTGATTAGATTTTCTCTCAGTTGTTTATTCAATAGCTTCTATGGGCCCTAAGAGAAGTTAGGACCAAAATGAGTTTTCCATCTAGATTCAGAGTTCTATTTCCTTGAACTATTGTCATCTTCCAAGGTTGCTCTTTGGAAAACAGCACAACAAGCTTACATCATCCTGGGCAGATGTGTTAAATTACATAGAAGAGGAGAATTATGTTGTCTTAAAAAATGGCCTCATCTGAGGACAAAGGGGATGCATGCGGTCAATCACCAACCCATAGTGTCTTTGGTGCAACATCAGCATAAGCATGCTAGAGCTATTCCTCTGTCCTTGGAAAATTAATTGTGAACAAACTCTGGGATAAATTACCTACTGTGTAGTTTTCACCACATTGTGTATAAATTTCAACATTGACATCGCATGTATATTTAGGGAGCATACCAATACTTCTTTCCATCATCCTCCTCATTTTTATTGTGCAATGCAGCACGATTGACTTTCCTTTTTAAAATTCACTTGATTAACATTTTACTAAGGACTTATATCTTGTACGTAGCGTGTATGTCACAGTTTAGTTAAAAGAAAATGCCTTAAACTATGGTTCACCTAAGTTTTATTCATTTTAAGTGATTTGATGTCATGGTTCTGTTATTATAGTATGACTATGAATTTAGACACTATCAAAGAAGAGTTAATACAAGGTTACATAATATTATCATTAGAAAACATAAGCACATCATCTAATTTTTCAGCTTTATGTTCTATAAAACAGTGAAAGTCAGAGAAAAATTTGTCAATATCTAAAAATTTGTAAAGCTTTCATTGTAGGAAATATTAATAGGTTAGAGCAACACCCTCTAGCTACTCTGTATGGTTGACCACCTGTTTTTGAAACACCACAATGAGTGTGGGCAAGAAAAGTTTCCAAATAAATTACATAGCGTAAATTCAGTGATTCTTTCTTCAAATGTACTGTTACACCTGTGGATACTCCAAATATTTGCCTTGGCTTAAAGAAAATATTTCTTTTGTTTTTGTTGGTTTGTCCTCTGTTCTTCTTCTTTGTTAGCTCCTTTACCTTAGTGTACCACCAATTTCAATTGTGTAGTCCTTAATATCAGGAGATACTTAGTTTCTCAATAATTTTTTGGAACTCCTACACTTTTAGTAATATTTTTATAAAGTGCACAGGTTACATTTTATTATGTACTAATGAGTATTTTAGAGCACATTTTAGTAATTAAAGCATAAATATCCTAGGATTACAATTTTCCATATAGATGTGTCTTCTATGTTCATGAAAATAGCAACCCAATCTTATGATCTGGCAAGTATGCTTAAAAGTGTTTGGAGTAAGCTCTTTTGAAAGAACAATGTGAATGAATTTCATTGGTAATAGGTTAGTTACTTGCCTTCATCCTCAATGCTTCTTTTTTCTTTCTGTGGTAAATATAAGTACACGTACAAGGCAGTTGCAGCTGAGGAAAAAATTGTGGTTCATAAAAATTAAGTTACTAAAAATCAGGACACACCACAGCTCAAAAACTCAAACATTTAATCTCTCAAGGTAAGTTTAGGATCTTTCATTTACATATCTTTGCTTATGTGTTAGCACCACCATTATCTGTTTAACACATACAAATGCATCACAATGATGTACACGATTTATTAGTGCAAGAACATGTTCAATGTAATGAAGTATCTATGAAGAACTTTTTCTACTCTTTATTTCCAAAGTACTGTTCAGTATTCACCAAATACATTCATTGAGTATGAATGATAATAAAATATCTAACATATCTTTGTTTTAGTTTCTTTGTAAACATCCAAGCATTCAGAAATTAATTAAAGAGTAAGAGAAGCAAAGTTCCACATCAAATGAGAGAGGTTGACACAAAATACTATATTCCTGGACAAAGACCTTTGTACAACCAAACGGCACTCCTAAAATCAAGATCTGAATCTCCATGACAATATTGTAAAGGATAAAATCCATCCCTGTCTTCATTTCAGAGGGAAACAAACGTGAAAATGAAGACTATTTGGGACAATCAGACATCTTAACATTAAGGTCTTCATTGAAATGGAGTTCAATAGAGCACCCAAAGGCACCACTGCTTGCTGTTGTCATTGTCAGGGCATTGAATACCTATCGTTTAGATTGTGAAAGACTGAGTTCTCACATTTTTTTTCTTTTGCAAGTGCATGAAGATGAGAGAGTTATCCTATTTTTTGAAAAAAAGTAAGTATTCCGAGTTGACAGCAATGGAAGGACAGTACACAAAATAAAGCAGATTTTCAATAGAGCTAGCTAAATTAGGGGCTACTCCTCTTTGTTTCTTAAGAGGCTCCCAAAAGTAAGGCTTTCCTTCTGTTTCCTTGCATCTGTGGAATCAAGTCCTTGCATGGTCTAATGGACAATGTGCTTCTCTAGAAGATCTTTCAGGGGTTGAATCATACTGAGCTATCTTATTAGCAGTCAAACGATCCATTTCTCCAAAACTGAACTGTAGCCACTTCCGTGGAGGGCAGATCTACTCTGCCCACATCGACTTGGGACCCAGTGAGTGTTTTTAATCAATAAATTTATACCTTTCACAAAGTCTGATAGACGTATTCATTTGTTCGTCAAATAGGTTTAATGGCCCCAACCCTTTCTCCTCTATTTCTGAGACTCCAAGAACAAAAGTTGTCATCCCAGCACATGCAACAATTTCAAAGAAGTTTGTCATCATATAATATGAGCAGAGAGTGTATTTGTCATGCTTGGAACTCAATGGCAAATTACATATACCTTGAGTAAATGAACTCAGTAGTTCTGCCACTTTTGGGTTTCTGAACACCTTTATAAAATGATCTTAATGTACAGATGTCTGATTGTCCTAAATAGTCTTCATTTTCACCTTTGTTTCCCTCTGAAATGAAGACAGGGATGGATTTTATCCTTTACAATATAAGCCTGAACACCTTTATAAGAGTAAAAGACTTCATCTTTCTCCTTTAAAATGCCTTGTGATTTTTGTACTTCTGACCTCGATGCTAGGGGTTGTCCATTAATTGACACCCACTAGTTCGGTGACACCAAAGCCATTGGATCACTATTAATTCAGAATGAAATGGAAGTATGTAAGATTGTGACTAAAGATTACGCTTTTTCAAGAGAACCATGGAAAGCCAAAATGGTGGGGTGTCTCTTATGTGGAACATATGATATGAGATTTTCTGTTGATGTAATAATATGCACTAAAACTTGATAATTTTCCAGGTACAAAGGAGCCAAGTTCAGAAAAATCAATTTATCAACCAAGAAGTCATTTTTCAATGTGCTGTACTAAGGTCTTTGGTTAAAGCATCCTAGAAGGGATCTTTCAGATCTATTATTTTGCATATGAATGAATGGCATCAACGCATCTGCCCTGCACTTCTCTTCTCTTCTCCTGATTAACAAATGCCAGTTTATTGAGATATGCAAGCAATTTTCCAGTGCAGTCCTACAGGTTTAGTACATTTAGATTACATAGATGAAACAGAGATCTGGTATGTAATTCCATGCTAAGACTAGCTACACCTAAAGGTCTATTTACTTTCCCAATATTATTTTCTTTTTACTTATTTTTGTCAATATTACCTTTTCAATTTCATTATTTATGCCCTTCTTTCACATTCAAAAAAATTTTAAAAGGAGGGAAAAGTAAAGTCTAATAAACATGAAGAGATATAAATCTGCACCTTAACTCGGAGGTTTATGTATATTACTTATTCCGGAGCAAATTCTTGCACAAACTTGTTCTAAAAAAATTGTACCTGCGCGCTAATGGAGTGAAGGCTGTTTTTCAAATCATGCATTAGACACTCATGCAATTGTAATATCTTACCTCTGCCTTGCCTCAATATCCCTGGAAAACAAAGTAGGTGAGAGATAGGAATATTTAGAAATCATCAACGGATATTCAGCAATACTTCATTGAGATACATTGCAATTGAAGTAACACAGTCTCAAATTCAAGTAGATGGGTAAACTTAGGGACCACTGTCCTTTGTCTGCTATGAAAAGCCATGCCTTCATAATGTCTAAAACAGAGTTTTCACTATATCTAGCCATTGCAATTTTTTAAGATGAGAAATTCATTGTATTCTCTCAGTATCATCTGTAAAAGAGCAATGATACATATTTATTAATGACAAGGATGAGGCAATTTGCAAGTGTGAGGACTTTGTAAAAAATCAATTTATTGGTGACTCATCAAACTGTTATCACCATCCAAATGTATAAGAATTTCAATGACTTTATGATACTCAAGTAAAAGTCTTCATTTTACATTAAGTCCCCACTATAAATAGCATTGTCTTCAGAAGATTTAGAAAGTGTCTTCCTAATTATTTAATATATAGGACAACAGCTGCTTTGCACAGTACAAATTAATTATATGTTTAGATGCAAACTGAAAAATTGGAGGATAGAGTCCACAGAGAGTCACCTCAGTATGATAGTACTAGGAACCCACTTGATCAAAGGTCCGTGGAACACAGTTTCCCTGTCCATGTTCTCTATGAATTATTTATGTGTGATGCATTGCATATATTGAATATTTAATTTTAAAAAATCAATAAACACATTACATGAGTATTCTCCTCCTCTACTTTCCTGTGATTCCTAGAATATGTGTCATAGAAGATGTAAAATACCACATGCTTCCCCACAGTTCTTTCCGGATATTTAAGGCCTATATCTTTGTTAGATAGCAAATATCTGTTGATTTACTTTCATCTCATCATTTTTCCTCTCATATTCTCTTTGTTGTCCCAATGAAATGCTATTGTTCAAGCCTCACATATTCATTAAATTACAAAAATTTAATCCAACCCCCCTTAAGGAGTCTGCTTCATTTAGCTTTTCTTTCTTAAAAGAAATCCTCACAACAGCTTATATATCTGAGTGACGATAGTAAAATCTGGAAATTGACAATGGCACAACACTGTCAACTAGATATCTGGGAGCACAAACTATAAATTTTTCTACCTACATTCGCATATGTGTTTTTTTCATGTAATTTCCTGGTATGCAGAGATTCACTTTATATTAATTTAATTTTCTCTTTTTTTTCTTGAGATTCAGGTTATAGCATTTCTTTTAAGATAGAGAACACCATGCTTTTTCCTCACATCTTCACAATCTGTACCAGAGTAACAACCACTGGGCATCATTCCCCTGTGCTTATTCCCTATTCATTTGCTGTTTCCAGGAAAATGTCCGCTGTGGTCATTTGGGAATTTTTGATTGGTTTATTTGTCTTGGTATTACTGAGGTATCACAGTTCCTCTGGTTGCAAAGATTTATTTAATTTCAAAAGTTTTAATATCATTCCGTACATCAACCTGGGATGGGTAGATCTGATATCTTTTTGCGTGTGTTACATGTAACAAGTTTATGCTTAAGTGAAAGTCTCAGCGAATTCTCATGTTTTCTTGTGGAAGTTTAATTGTAACTGCTCTCCTATGGAAGCTTATTAATCACTTTCTGTTCTATTTGTGTTTGTAGGAAGGGAGTGTCAAAGTCCATTTTGGGGGGAATTTTAAAATCAATTGCCACAGACAACTCATACAACAGAATAGCTGCTTATAAATGACAACTTTGGTATCTTTCTCAACATTTCTTTCCTAAAGTGATTGCATTTCCTGGATGATCCATTCTGTGGGTGTGATTATGCCAAAATAGAATTTTACGTCATTCTATATCAAACACTGAAAAAATTATGCAAGAGAGAGGACAGTCCTTGGTCCTGCAAACCATTTGGAAGAAATTTTGAATGGAGTTTCCCCTGTGTTCCATAATAGGGCAGTAGAGGAAGCCCAGAGAGCCTTGGCAAAGTAATGATCTGTGAGAATTGCAGGGCTACACACTTCGTGGAGAGCATAACAAGGACTGAGGGAGAGAGGCATAAAGCTTCAAGTCGATCCTCCAACAATTTTATCACTTAGAGGATATTCATGTGTAACATTATCTGTGCAAGAGAAGCTCTGATTTATTCCAAGTTTCTCATGAATTAGGTATTTCTAAGGGTGGCATGCAATGAACCCATGGATTGCTAGTCAAATAACCGGGAAGCTGTGCATGTCAGTGTACACAAGAAAGAGACATGTGAGGATCAGAGAGTACAATCATATGCTGATTATGGCCCTCATTGCGTCGTGGGCCACAATGAGCTTCCATTATTTTAATGAAATCATGGGAAAATATTGCAGTCAAAATGATACAGGAGCAACAGAAAACATGAGTCATCTGACTAAAGAAGTGAGAAGAAAGAAATGGAAATGGGATGTCCTTGTACCATGAGAAGGTGTGGGAAGTTACACAGAGGTTACATATTCCACAACTATTTATGGAGGCAGTGAAAGGAATAGAAAAGGAGACATAGGAAAAAGTCCCCCTAAGCATATCATCTCTTACACATAAATAAATTGTTATACTTTACCATGTGCTCTCTGAAGTTGGTTTGAAATGTCAAGAACACAATAAGAGAGTCATAACAAGAGGCTCACACAAAACAGCAGTCTTCCTAAGAATGCTTATTCAATCCATCAGACCCTCCTCACAAATAAAAAGATCCTCAAACGTACAACATAATAACTTAAACCCAGTTGATTCAGATCCCTAGTGACCCTGTAATACAGATTGGAAAGATGCCTCTTTGACCTGCCTAACATACAAATCTTTTGGGGACAGGGAGACATCATTTGCCAATACTGGGGTTGGCAGGTCCCACCTGCTGACCCTGTGTTTAACCACAGAACAGGACCTGTACAATCACCAGGCCTCCCACATTTCCCTCGGTGTTTGTATATCTATTAACTATTCAGAAGGCCATCTATACTCATTCATGGAAGTTCAGGCTTTACACTGTATAATTTCAGTGGGTGAATACAGCTTTACTTCAGAGTAAATAGACATAAATATTTAGATTTTATTGTGACCTTTATGATCTTTCTAAATATTCCCTTAAGTCTTTATCATTCACACCCTCACTTCCTCCTCCACCACTACTTGTGAATTTGTCTTGGGCCATCAGCACGTATTTTCTATGGGTCTAAGTAAAGTCCCTTTACTTGATCATCAGGGACGTTAAAAGCATAAATTCCCCCAGTGATGCAGCAAAGAAACTTGAGATGAGAGGCAGGGTACAGTACGGTTAGCTTTTCTCTCAGTTCTTTGTTCCATAGCTTCTATTTGCTTTAAGAGAAGTTAGGACCAACATGGGTTTCCATCCTTATTCAGAGTTCTATTTCCTTGACTAATTCTCTTCCTCTAAGGTTGTTTTGTTGTTGTTGTTGTTGTTGTAAAACAGCACAGCAAGCTCATATCATCCTGGGGCAGGTCTATTAAAGGACATGAAAGTGGAGAATTATATCCTTCATAAAATTCTGTCTTTGCTGCAACATCAAAATAAAGATGCTGGAGCAGTTGCTCTATTCTTTGAAAATCCATTGTGACCATAGCTAAGAATAAATTACCTCCTGTGCGTTTTTCACTCTAGTGTGTGTGGATTTCTACCTTGCCATCATTCATGTATTTGGAAAGCATCCAAATACCTCTTTCCATTATCCCCTACCCCATTTTCAATTGCAAAGCATAGCATGATTCTTGACTTCTTTTGACTTGATTCATATTTTGCTATGTACTAATATCTTGTACGTAGTGTGCATTTTGTAATCTAGTTAATAGAAAATATCTTCTGCTTGCGTTCCCCTATGTTTACCTCATTTTCAGTGCTTTAAGTTCATGGTACTGTTATTCTACTATGAGTATAAGTTTAGATACTATTATAGAAGAGCTAACATAATGATATATAGCATTGTCATTAGAAAACATGAGAACATTGTCTAATCTTTGATCAGTTTTATGTTCTGTCAGATACTGAATGTAAGGAACCATTTCTTGACATACTCTGTAGGGTTGTCCACCAATTTTCTGAATATCACAAGGATGGTGGATAATATACGTTTCTAATTAAATTGCATCATGTCAATTCAGTAATTTATTCTGCAAATGTACTGTAACACAAGTGGGTTTTCCAAATATTTGCCTTGACTTAAAGAAAATGTCTTTTTGGGCCTGTTTTCTGATACTTTCTTTGACCTCTTTCCCATGGTATTGCTCCTAGCAGAATTTCTTAGTCTTTAATTCTGGGAGATACTGAATTTCTTGGTAATTGTTATGGAATTTCTACATGTTTAGGAATGTAACCAATAGATTGCTCAGCAATTGTATTTGATATTTTGTTATTTTCTTATAAAGTGTTCGGGTCATGTCTTGTTATGTGCAAAACAAGCATTTCAAAGCACATTTTAGTGATTGAAACATAAATATCCTAGGATTATAAATTTCCCTGAAGATGTGTCTTCTATGTTGATGTCTTCTATGATGATGCAACCATCCAGTTTTATATCCTGGCAAAGATGCTTAAAAGTGAATAGATAAACTCTTTAGAAAGAATGATTTCATTGATTATTGGCTAGTTGCTCACTTCAATCTTGAGTGCTTTCTTTTCCTCTCCTTTGTAAGTATAATTTAGTGCAAATTGCCTGAGAACCAGAGAAATAATTTCAGTTCATAAAAATTAAGTCACTAAAATCAAGGCACACCATAGCTCAAAACTCAAAAACCCCATCTTCCAAGAAAAGTTTGGGATCTTTCATTTATATATCTTTGCTTATGTATAACTATAGTCATTATCTGGTTAACACATGCAAACTCATCACAGCAATGCATGCAATATATTAGCGCAAGAACATATTTCATACTTAACTAATACTTAACTTAGAATATACTTAACTAATAATGAAGAATGTTTTCTAAAGTACTGATCAGCATGCACCAAATAGGGTCTCTGTGTATGAATGATAATAAGATATTTACCATTTTCTTCTTTCAGTTTCTCTGTTGAAAATCCAAACATTCAGAAATTAATTAAACAGGAAGAAAAGCAAATTTCCACATCAAATAAGACAGGTTATCACAAAATTGTACATTCCTGGACTAAGAGCATTTACAACCTAACACCGAGGCGAGCATATACTTGCATTCCTCAAATCCTTTGCAAGAAATGTTGAGGACCGTCCCCTGTGTTCCATTAAAGGACAGTAGAGGAGGCCCACAGCGCCTTGGCAAAGAAGATCTACATGGGGAAGGCACAGGCTACATGCGGGGTCAAGTGTATTGCAAGAACTGCGGGAAGAGAGGCATGAAGTCTCAAGTCCCTCCTCCAACTATAGTATCACTTAGAGGATAGTCATGTGTCATGTCATCTGTGCAAGAGAAGCCCTGATGTGTTCAATGTTTCTCATGAATTAGGTACTTCTAAGGATGGCATGCAATGAGCCCACGATGGCTAGTCGAATAGCTGTGGAGCTGTGCATGTGAGCATGCAGAAGAGAGAGAAATGTGAGGATGATTAAGTGCTATCACAAGCTGATGAGGGCCCTCATTGCACAGCGTGCCAGAGTGAGCTACTGTGACTTTAATGAAGTGATGTGAAAATAATGCAATAAAAATGATACAGAAACAGCATAAAATATGGGTCAGCTAAACTAGACTAAAGAAATATAACTAGGGAAGTGAGAGAAGAGAAATGGAATTGGGATGTCCTAGTACCCTGAGAAGTTGTCAAGAATTACATAAAAGTTAAATATTCCTCAACTGTTTATGGAGGGGGCAAGAGATAGAAAAGGGGAAACAGGCAGAAACCCCCTAAGACTATCATCTCATACACAAGAATTAACTGTTATACTTTACCATGTGTTCTCTAAAGTTGGCCTGAAATATCAGGAACACAACGGTGGTTTCATTCCCACAAGAAAAACATGCAAAAATGTCATATCTTTCTGGAAAGTTTTCCCGTACAACAGACCCTCCCTAAGAACATCATCTCATACACATAAGTGAATTGTTATACTTTACTATGTGCTTTCTGCAATCATGCTGAAATATCAAGAGAAAAATCATAGGGTCATTCACACAATGAGGAAACTCAAGTGAATCCACACATGTGGATTTTCTAAATATTTCTCTTGGGTTAAAGAATGTTCTTTCTGTTTTTATTTTCTTTCCCTATTTTTCTTCTTCTTTGTTTGACACTTTACCCTGCTATACCTCGTAGGCCAAGTTCTTAATTTTTAATTTCAGAAATACTGAATTAAAAAAATTTCCATAATTCCTACACTTTTAGATATGATCTTATAAAGTGCACAGGTCACATTTCTTTTTGTGCAAAACCTGTATTTTAAAGCACATTTTAGTGAATAAAGTATAAATATATGAGGATTACAATTGACCTTTAGGATTTGTTTTCTATGTTGAAGAAAAGTAAGTATTTATGTTAAAGAAAAGAAAATATTTCATACTTAACTAATACTTAACTAAGAACATACTTAACTAATAATGAAGAATGTTTTCTAAGGTACTGATCAGCATGCACCAAATAGGTTCTCTGTATATGAATGATAATAAGATATTTACCATTTTCTTCTTTCAGTTTCTCTGTTGAAAATCCAAACATTCAGAAATTAAACAGGAAGAAAAGCAAATTTCCACATCAAATAAGACAGGTTATCACAAAATTGTACATTCCTGGACTAAGATCATTTTACAACCTAACACCAAGGCAAATATGTTCTGGCAAATATGTTTAAGCATGAATGGAGTAAGGTCTTTTGAAAGAATAAAGTTAATGAATTTCATTGATTATTGGTAAGTTACTTAGTTCCATCTTCAATGCTTCTTTTTCCTCTCTTTTGTAAATATAATTTAGTGTAAACTGTTTGCCTACCTGAGAAATAATTTTGATTCATAAAAATTAAGTTCCTAAAAATCAAAAGACACCTTAGCTCAAAAATTGAAACACCTCATCTCCCAAGGCAAGTTTGGCATCTTTCATTTACATATCTTTGCTTACACATTAACATAGTCATTGTTTGGTTAGCACATACAAATACATCGCAATGATACACGCAATTTATTAATCTAAGAGACATGTTCCTTGTAATTAATTACTTATGAAGAATGTTTCAATTTTTTTATTTCCAAGATAACTGGTCAGAATTCACCAAATATATTCTCTGTGTATGTAGGAGTATAGGATATTTACCATATTCTTCTTTCGGTTTCTCTGCAAGAATTCAGAAATTCAGAAATTAATTAAACAGGAAGAGAAACAAAATTTCACCTCAAGTAAGTGAGATTGACACAAAATAATGTATCCCTGGACTAAGACCATTGTACAATCGAACACTAAGATGAGCCTACACTTGCATGCCTAGAATCAAAGTCTGTATCTCCATGCCTGGCATAAATTTAGGGATAAAAATCCATCCTTGTCTTCATTTCTTAGGGAAAAACATGAAAAGAAAGAGTATTTGGCACAATCAGATATCTATACATTAAGATCTCAATTGAGATGGATTCCAATAGAAAACTCAAAGGTACCACTGCTTGCTGTTTCAATTGTTATGGCATTCAATGCCTATCATTCATACAGTTGAAGACTGAGATTATTTGTGCCTCTTGCAAGTGCATGAAAATGAGAAAGCCACCATATTCTTTGACAACTGAGTGAAGTATCCAGAGTTGGCAACAGTCGAAGAAATACACATAAAACAAAGCATATAATGAAAACAAATGAACAATGGTGCTTTGCACACAACGAATGTATGTGTGATTTGTCTTAAGAGTTGTATGACACAACAATAAAATTATTATAAAATATCAATTTTGGAAAATCATAAAGCCATTACCACCATATAAATGTATCAGAACTTCAATGATCTTATGTTAGTCATGTAATATTCTTCATTGAACATTAAGTCCACATTATAGAGAAAATCATCTTCAGAACTTTTAGAATGTGTTTTCCTCAATTATTTAATATATGTGACTCCAGATGCCTTACACGGAGCAAATGAATGTTATGTTTAGATGTGAACTGAAAAATTGGAAGATGGGGTCCATCCAGAGTTACCTCAGTTGAAAATACTGGGAACCTACTTGATCAAAGTTCATGGAGCACAGTTTTTCTGTCTACAGTCCTAATGAATTCTTTTATGTGAGAGGCACTGGACATATTGAAAATCTAATGTGCAAAAATTAATATGCACTTTCCTTCGTCAAATAGGTTACATTGCTGTTCTCTTCCTCTACTCTCCTGTGATTCCTAGAATATGTGTAGTAGAAGCTGTAAAGTACGACATGGTTCTCACAGTTCTCTCCAGATATTTAAGGCCTATTTCTTACTTAGATAAAGGGACTTTGGAAATATTTAGATAGAAAATATTTGTTGCTTTACTTTCTTCTCAGCATTTTTTCGCTGACCTTCTCCTTGGTGTACCAAGAAAATGATTTTGTTCTTGCTTCATATATTTTCTGTGTTTGAAAAAATTTTATTCTCTCCCTAATGGCGTCGGCTTCATATAATTTTTCTTCCTTAAAAGACAGCAATACACGTTATATAGATTTCACAGCACCTTACATGTCTGCATGCAATAGCAAAATCTAGAAATTGACAATGGCACAACACTGTTAACTAGATAACACTTTAAACTTTCTATCTACATTTGTATATGTGTGCTGCTACATGTCATTCCCTGATCTGTAGAAATTCAGTTGAAACCATCTTCTTTCAAGATAAAGAGCTTCACGCTTTCACCTCACACTTTGACAGTTTTTCCCATAGTAACTAGCACTGGGCAGCATTCTCCCCTGCCCTCATTCAACATCCATTTGTTATTTTCATGGAAATGTCTGCTGTGATCATTTGGTAATTTTTGATTGGTTTATTTTCTTGCCCTTACTGAGCTATGAGTGTTCCTTTGCTTGTACAGTTAAAATTTTCCCCAAAAATTTTAAAGTTATTCAGTACATCAACCTGGGATGTGGTGGATTTGATATTTTTCTGTGTGAGTGTTACATGCGGCAAGTTTATGCTTAAGCTGAAATCTTGGAGATTTGTTGTTTTTCTTGTCACAGTTTAATTGTGACTGCTCTCCTATAGAAGCTTAAGAGCTGCTTACTGTTCTATTTGTGTTTGTGAGACGGGAGCAGCAAAGTCCATTTATTTGTATTTTGATAGTTCATTGCTGCAGCTCATTCATAGAACAGACTATCTGTTTGCAAATGAAAGACTATGGAATGTTTTCCAATTATCAATTTCCTAAAGAGATAACATATCTGATATGATCCATTCCATGGGGGTGATTATGCTGAAATAGATTTTTTTGTTGTTGTTTTTTGTGCATCACTGCCCTCTGGTGGTCGTGGGAGCTATCCAGCGCTGCTCCTGAGAGCCACCGCTGGATTTGAACTGCCAAGCCCGCAGGCCTCAATCCCACACTCAACCACTACGCCCCCTGAAATAGAATTTTATAATTCATTCTACCCAAACACTCAAAAAAATTATTCAAGTGAGAAAACAGTCCTGGGTCCTGAGAACCTTTTGAAAGAAATGTTGAAAGGAGCGTCCCCTGTGTCCCGTAACAGGGTAGTAGAAAAGGCCCAGAGGACCTTGGTCAAGAAGAGCTCCATGGGGAAGGGACAGGCTGCATGTTTTCTGAAGTGTATTGCAAGAACTGAGGGAAGAGAGGTATGAAGCCTCAAGTCCCTGCTCCAACAATATTATCACTTAGAGGGTAATCATGTGCCATGCCAGCTGTGCAAGAGAAGGTTGGATTCATTGAATGTTTCTAATGAGTTAGGTACTTCTCTGGGCAGCATATACAATGAATCCATGGATTGCTAAGCAACTAACTGTGAAATTGTGTATGTCAGTTTACACAAGAAAGATAAAGGTGAGGGTCAGAGGGTACAATCACATGCTGATCATGGCCCTCATTGTGCAATGGGCCAGGTGAGCGACCGTCTCTTGAGTGTAATGGATGGAAAAGAATGCAGCAGACATGACCCAGGAGCAACAGGAACAGGAGTCAGCTGACTAGAAAAGGGAGGAGAGAGAAATGGAAATGGGATGTCCTAGTACCACGAGAAGGTGTCAGGAATTGCACAGAGGTTAAATATTCCACAACTTTTTTTAAGGGAGCAAAGAGGATAGAAGGGGCAATAGACTGAAGTCCCACTGACAATATCATCTCATACACATAAGTGAACTGTTATACTTTACCATGTGCTTTCTGAAGTTGGCCTGAAATATGAAGAGAACAATGATCGAGTCATTCACATAAGAAGCTCAAGCAAAAAAAAAAACAATTTCTCCCTAGGAATGCTTATTCCATCCATCAGATCACCTCCACAAATTAAAAAAAAAACAAGATAATAACTTAAATCTAGTGGATTCTGAACCCTGGTGACCCTGTAGTACAGATTGGAAAGGTGTCCCTTTGGCATGCCTAACGTACACATCTTTTTGGGACTAGTAGGGATCATTTTCAATACCGTCTATACTCATTCATTGAAGTTCAGGCATTAACTGTATAATTTTGTTTGGTGGATGTGGCTTTACATCAGAGTAGAGACATAAAGATTTAAATTTTTGTGACCTTTGTAATATTCTTAAATTTCCCATTAATTCCTCATAATTCACATCCTCACCCTCCATCTCCTCCACTAGCACTGAATGTGTCATGAAATCTCAGCACCTATTTTCTCCGGCTGTAAGCAAAGACTATCTTATTTGATCAACACGGGTGTTAAAGGCATACATTTGCCCAGTGATGAAGAAAATCAAGGTGAGATGAAAGGCAGGATACAGAGGGGTTAGTTTTTCTCTCGGTTCTTTATTTCATACCTTCTACTGACCCTAAGAGAAGATAGGATCAAGATGGGTTTTCCATCCTCATCTAGAGTTCTATTTTCTTGACACATTCTCTCTTTCCACAGTTGTTGTTGTTTCTTTGCTTTGTTTTGTTTTTTGAAAATAACACAGCAAGCTTATATCACCCTGGGCAGGTCTCTTACAGGACATGTAAGCAGGAAATTATATCCTTTATAAAATGCGGTGAAAAAAAAACAACCTGTGGTCCCTTAGTACTAACTGGATATATGTGTTTAGTGACAGACCCACGATATCCTTCTAGCAACATCAAAATAAAGATGCTGAAGCAGTTCTATCTCTTGAAAATCAATTGTGACCATACCCAGGAATAAATTACTTACTAAATATTTTTCACTGTAACGTGTGCAAATTTCTACCTTGCCACCACACATGTATTTGGAGAGAGCATCTGAACACCCCTTTCCAGTACCACCTCCCCCATTTTCAATTGCACAACACAGCATGATTCTTTGCTTTCTTTCACTTGATTAATATTTTGCTAAGTACTAATATCTTTTATGTAGTGTGCATTCTGCAATTTAGTTCTAAGAAAACATCTTCTGCAATGATTCACCTACATTTTCTTCCTTCAGTGTTTTAATTTCATGGTTTGCTATTGTACTATGACTCATTTTAAACACTATTATAGGAGACTTAATGTAATGATATATAACATCATCATCAGAAAACATATGAACATTGTCTTTTCTTTGAGTAGTTGAGGTTCTATCAGACAGTGAATATATAGAAAACATTTGGCAATATATTACAAGTTATGAATTTTTCATTCAAGGGATTATTAGTAGGGTATAGCAACACTCTCCAGTTACTCTGTAGGGTTGTCCACCAGTTTTCCAAATAACACAATGACTGTGGGAAATAGATATTTTCAATTAAATTACATTGTGTCAATTCAATGTTTCCTTCTGCCCATGTACTGTTGCACCTGTGGATCTGTCATGTATTTGCTTTGGCATAAAGAAAATGTTTTGTGTGTGTGGGGGGGGGGGATTTCTTCTTTGTTAGACCTCTCAGATGTACCTCCTAATCTAACTTCTTAGTCTTTAATTTCAGAATATATACTGTTTCTTAATAATTTGCCCAGAATTACTACCCTTTTAGGAAAGTAGCCAAAGGGTTGCTCAGAAATTATACTTGATGTTTTGTCCTTCTCTTATAAAGTGCACAAGTCAAGTCTCACTATGCATAAAACTAGTATTTTAAAGCACATTTTAGTGATTAAAGAATAAATATACTAAGATTACAATGTTCCTTAAGATGTGTCTTCTATGCTGATGAAAAGCAACCACTCAGTTTCATGTTTTGGCAAATATGCTCAAAAATAAATGATGTAAATCTTTTTGAAAGAAAAATGTGAATGAATTCCATTGATTATTTGTTAGTTACTTAGCTCCATCTCCAATGCTTTCTTTTTTCTCTCCTTTGTAATTCTCATTTAATGTAAATCGCCTGTGTAGCTGAGAAATAATTTTGGTTCCTAAAAATTAAGTTACTAAAAGTCATAACACACCTTCACTCAAAGCTCAAAAGCCTCATTGCCCAAGTCAAGTGTGGGATCTTTCATTTATATATCTTTGCCTATGTGTTGACCTAGTCACATGGTTAGCACAAAGACAGAATCACAAGGATTCACGCAATTTATCAGTGCAAGAACATGTTCAATGTAATTAGTTATTTCTGAAGAATCTTTTCTGCTCCTTGTGTATGAATGAGAATAAGGCATATCCATATTGTTCTTTCATTTTCTCTGCAAAAATACAAACATTCAGAAATTGATTAAACAGGAAGAGAAGCAAATTTTCATGACAAGCTAGAGAGGTTCACAAAAATAATGTATTCCTGGACTAAGACCATTGTACAATCCAAAACTGAGATGAGAATACACTTGCACTCTTAGAATCAAGGTCTGAATCTCTGTGCCTGAGAGTTGTGCGCAGGACAAAATCAATCCCTGTCTTCATTTCATGGGGAAACAAAGATAAAATTGAAGACTATTTTGGACAATCAGACACCAATACATTAAGGTGTAAATTTAGATAGATTTCAATAGAAAGCACACGGCACCACTGCTTGTTATTGAGATGGTCATGCATTGAATATCTATTATTCATATTATTAAAGACTGAAATGTTTTCATTTGTGTCTATGGCAAGTGCATGTAGATTAGCGACCTACCATACACTTTGACAAAAAAGGTAAGTATTCAGAGTTGAAAGGAGTGGATGGAATGTACATAAAACAAAGCAGATTTTCAATATATCTAGTTAAGTTATGGGATACTCCTCTTTGTTTTCTAAGATATTCTTGTGGCATTTTTGTGCTTATGTTAATTTTATGATTGAAATATATGGGTGGAGTCTAGTCTGTTAATCTGGAGATAGCCATTGAGTAGCCAATGAGGCCTCTATGTGGGCATGGCTTTCTCCTGAGACTTCTGGAAAATCTCGCGATATTTCCCTCGTGAAGATGAGAAGCTATCTCCCAATTGTTGGGAGTTAGTCTCAGAGACTATTAATCATGGACAAGACAAGGTGACAGCATCTGAAAAGCTGGAGGAGCCAGTGGAGAGCCCACACAGTCTTGCCCTGATGGAACCAGACCTCTGAAGCTGGAGCAGCATGCTGTTGATGGACCCTGAGCCCTGGAAGCAAGGAGCCATGGGGAGACCCCTGCCAGTGCCGGAATTCTGCATCCACTGACCCGTGACTTCCTGAGTTGGAAGGAGACTTCATAGACTGATTTCGGGCATATGGGTTAATATCGTGCTTATGACTTTGAACTGGACTGGACTGGGATGCCTTCTCAGTGTCACATTCCTTTTGTATATAAACTTTTTCCTTATACCTATATACGTGTCTATGAAATTTATTCCTCCAGTCTGCCTGGACTGACACAATTCTGAATAGTAAGTCTTGCCTTTCCTTCTATTTTCTGAATCTATGGAATCAAGTCCATGCACGGTGCAACTGAACAATGTGCTTCAATTGTAGATCGTTCAGGGTTTGTAGATCATTCTGAGCTACCTCATTAGTGGCCAAATGATCCATTTCTCCAAATTATGGAAGGCAGGTTTACTCTGACACACATCTTCTTGGGATACAATATGCTCTTTCAATTAATAAGTTTGTATCTGATAGATACATGCATTTGTTCTTCAAATAGGTGCAACCCTTTCTCCTCTACTTCTGAGAGGCCAAAATCAGAAGTTTTCATCCCATCGCATGCAACAATTTCAATAAGATTTTGTCATATTATGATAGGAACAGCTAGTGCATTTGGCATATTTGGAAAACAATTGCAGCTTGCATCTACCTAAAGTAAATGAACTCTGTAGAACATTCCCTTTGGGGATTCTAAACCTGTATACCTTTATAAGAGTAAAAGGAATGTCTTGTGGCTTTGGAATACCTTGCTCCTTTGGAATACCTTGTAATTTTGAACTTCTGAGCTGGACGTTAGCAGCTCAACACTTAGTTACCCATGTATTCTGATCCAGTCACTCTGTGCTGCCAGAGCCATTGGATCACTACAAATTCAGAATGAAATGGAAGTGAGAAAGATCGTGAATAAAGATTAAGTTTCTTTAAGAGAGCCATGGAAATCCAAAATGATTGACTGCCTCTTATGAGGCATATACGATGGGAGCATTTCTGTTGATGTAATAATATAAGCTAAAACTTAATAAAGTCTCCTAGATTCATAAAAGCTGGGTATAGAAAAATCAGTTTAGCAATCAATAAGTCTTCTTTCAGTATGCTTTGCTTAAGGCCTTTGGTCCATGCAGCCTAGAAGGGGCCCTTCAGATCTATTCAGCTCATTTGAATGAATGCCACCCACTCATCTGTCCTGAACTTCTCTGCTCCTGTTTAACAAATGCCAATTTATTGAGAGATGTAAGTAATTTTCCAGTGCAGTCATACAGGTTCAGGGCAATTAGGCTCCATAAAGGAAGCACAAGGTTCTGGTATCTAATTCCATGATACGACAAGCTACACCAAGAGGTCATTTTGCTTCTTCAATAGTTTTTCTATTTCACTATTTTTCCAATATTACCTCTTCAATTTCAATCTTTGCATTTGAAGTAGAAAATGTACTGCCCTTCTTTCATACTCTAAAAATAAATTAAGAATAAGGATAGAAAGGAAAAGTCCAATAAGCATAAAGGGATGTATACCTTCATCTGAAATCAGAAGTGTATGTAAATTTCTTATTCCTAGGCAAAATCTTTGAACAACCTAGTTTTAAGAAACTCATACATGCGCTTTCATAGAGGAAAGGCAGATTCTTTCTCAAATTATATGCTAGACATGCATACAATTGCAATAGCTTATCTCTGTCTTGATTTCTCTGGAAAAGAAAGTCGATGTGAGATAAGAATATTTAGAAGTGAGTAAGAAAGACTCACATTCAGTAAGACTTCATTGGGATACATTGCAATTGAAGTAGCACAGTCTTAAAAAAATTGGTAAACTTAGGAATCACTATCTGTTCTCTGTGATGACAAGGTCTTCAAAGCCGTGCCTTAATAATATGTAAAACTAAGCTTAGTTTATATCTAACCATTTCAATTGTTTAAAGAGAAACTCACAGTATTCTCTCATAGTATCATCTGTAAACAACAATGGTATATATTTATTATTGACAATGATGAGGCAATTTGCAGGTAAAGTATCAGAATTTTTTTAAAAAACATCTACTGAGGACTGATAAAGCTGTTATTACCATCTAAAGGCATCAGAATTTCAATGATCTTTTGTTAATCAAGTAAAAGTCTTCATTCTATACTAAGTCCACATTGCAGACAGAATCCTCAATTATTTGATATATATGACACAGATGCCTTACCCAGGGCATATGAATGTTATGTTTAGATGCAAACTAAAAAATTGGAACATAGAGTCCTCCCAGTATTAGATCAGTTGAAAGTGCGTTGAACAACTTGATTTTAAAAGACCCATGAAGCACAGTTTCTTGGTCTCAATGAATTCTTTTATGTGTGATGCATGGATATGTTGAATATTTAGTATACACACACATTCCCTCCTCACATACATAACACAGGTGTTCTTTTCCTCTGCTCTCCTGTGAATCCTGGAATATGTGAGGTTGAAGTTGTGAAATACCACTATTTCCCCACAGTTCTGTTCAGAATTTGAAGCCTATTTCTTTGCTACAAAGGAAGTGTTTGTTGCTTTACTTTCATCTCAGCATTTTTTCTCTGATTTTCTCTTTGTTGTACCAATAAAATAATTTTGGTCTAGCTTCACATAGTTATTAAGTTTAAAAAATTGGATTTTTCCCCTTGTGGAGTCTGCTTCATTTACTTTTTCTCTCTTTAAAGACTGCAGTACACTTTTAGTTAGATTTCACCACATCTTACATATCTGTGTGACAATAGTAAAAACTGGAAATTGGCAATGGCACAACACTGCTAACTGGATAACAGGGCTCACAAACTATAAACTATTCTACCAACATTTGCATATGTGTGCTGTTGCATGTAATTCCCTCATATGCAGAGAATCAGTTGACACCATTTTTTTCAAGATAGAGAGCACAACGTTTTCACATTGTACCTTCATAGTCTTTCCAAGAGAAATTAACACTGGGCAGCATTCTCTCTAGTGCTCATCCGCCATTCACTGGTCATTTCTCATGAAATGTCTGCTGGTATCGATGGGACACTTTGATTGGTTTATTTGTCTTGCCATTACTGAGGTATGAGTGCTCGCTTGCTTGCAAAGTTTTTTTTTTTTTTTAAGTTTTAATGCATTTCGGGACATCATCATTGGATGTGGTGGATTTGTTATTGTTTTGCGAGTGTTATATGTAATAAATATATGCTTACGCCTAAATCTTGGAGATTTGTAGTGTCTTCTTTTCCAAGTTCAATTATGACTGCTCTTTTTTTATTTCTTTTTATTTCTTTTTCGGCATCACTGCCCTCTGTTTGGGTGGGAGTAGGAGGCCTAGCCTTTTCTCCTGTGAGTGACTGCTCTTTTTTGGTGGGCATCACTGCCCCTTGGTGGAAGTAGGAGGCCCAGCCTTGCTCCTGGACAGCCGCTGCAGGGTTTGAACTGCCAACCCTGAGGGCTGCAGTCCTGTACACAACCACTATGCCACCCCTGTGACTGTCTTTTTAAAGAAGCTCATTAACAACTTTCTGTTCTATTTTGGTTTGTGGGAGGGCAGCATCACAGCCCATTTATTTGGGTTTTGTATTGATAGTCATTTGTCATGAGTTATTCAATCACAGAGCAACTATCTCTCTACAAATGAAAAAGCTTTGGTTTCATTTTCACTATTAATTACCTAAAGAGATAGCAAAATGCATTCCATGGGGATTTATGCTGAAATAGAATTTTATATCTCAATTTGTCCCAAAGGCAGAAAAGAAATATGCAAGAGAGAGAACTGTCCCAGGTCCTGGGAACCCTCTGGAATTTTCCAGGGCAGTCATGCAGGTTCAGCGCAGTAAGGTTACATAGGAAACACACATGGATTGGGTATGCGTTTCCACTCTAGGATGAGCTACACCAAGAGGTCATTTTCCATGTTCAATACTATTTTCTATTTCATTTTTTTTTCAATATTACCTCTTCAATTTCATTATTTGTGTTTGGAGGAGAATATCTGCCTACCTTTCTTTCAAATCTCAAAAGAATAAATTTAAATAAATAAAAGGAAAAGGGAAGTCCAATAAACCTAAGTAGGTGTAAATATGCAATAGGACTCAGAGGTTTATGTCAATATCTTATTCCTGGAAAAAAATCCTTTCCACAACCTAGTTTTAAGAAACAACTCCGCGTAAACTGAAGGCTGTTTCTTTTTCAAATTATATGCTACACACTCATGTCACTGTAATATTTTACCTCTGTGCCTGGATTTCTCTGGAATACAAAGTAGATAGGAGGTAGGAATGTTAGGGAGTGAATAGGATGCATATTCAACAAGACTTCATTAGGTTCCACTGCAATTGAAATAGCACAGTGTCAAATAAGTGGGTAAAATTAGGGACCACTGTCCATTCTCTGTGATGACAAGGTCCTGCAAGCCTTACTTTCATACAATCTAAAACTGAGTTTCCACTTATATCTAACCATTGCATTTGTTTTAAGATGCATAACTCACCATATTCTCTCTCAGTATCATCTGTAAGACAATGACAATACATATTTATTAATAACAATGATGAGGCCATTTGCAGGTTAAGTATCTTTATTTCATTTTTTAAAGAAAATCAATTTATTGGGGACTCATAAAGCTCTTGTCATCTTCCAAATGTGTCAGAACTTCAATGACCTGTGTTAGTCAAGTAAAAATCTTCATTCTACAAAAGTCCACATTATACAGAGAATTGTCTTCAGACCCTTTAGAACATGTTTTCTTCAGTTATTTAATATATATGACAACAGATGCCTTACATGGTGCAAATGAGTAATATGTTTACATGCAAACTAAAAAAAAAAATGAAAGCTGGAGTCCACCCAGAGCCACCTTAGTTGAAAGTGCTAAGAACCTACTTGATAAAAAAAAGCCCATGGAGCACAATTTCATTGTTCACATTCTCAATGGATTAGTTTATGTATGATGCCCTGGATATGTTGAACATTTAGTTTTATAAAAATATAAATATACACTTTTCTTCTTCAAATAAGTTACATGGGTATACTCTTCCTCTTCTCTCCTGTGATTCCTAGAATATGTGTGGTATAAGTTGTAAAATACCACATAGTTCCCCGTGAAGTCTCAAATCCCTCCTCTAACAGTATTATCATGTAGATGATAATCATGTGTCATGTCATCCATGCAAGAGAAACTCTGATTTATTCAATCCTTCTCATGAGTTAGGTACTTCTGAGGGCGGCATGCATTGAGTCTGTGGATTGCTACCAAGTACCTGTGAACTTGTTCATGTCAGTTCACGCAAGAAAGATAAAGGTGAAGATCAGAGAGTTCACTCACATGCTCATTATGGCCCTCGTGGCACAGTGGGTCAGAGTGACCGACTGTCACTTTGATGAATGATGTAAAAGAATCCACTGAACACGATACAGGAGCAACGGGCAACATGAGTCAGCTGACCAGAGAAGTGAGCAGTGGGATGTCCTAGCACCATGAGTAG